>JAJPUD010002300.1:51391-223095 GCA_023553655.1 Myrmecobius fasciatus | reverse complement strand
CCCTGATGTCAGGAGGACCTGAGTTCAAAACTGATTTTACCCTGTTTTGCCCCGGGGGACAGTGGTAAACCCAATTACCCCCAAAAAAAACAAAAAAAAAAAAAAAAAAAAAAAAAAAGTAGGTACCTCACTGTGTTGCTGTGAGAGTCAAATGAAATAACATGTGCAAAGCACTTTGAAAACCTTAAAGCACTATATAAATACTAGGAACTATTATATTTATATTAGAGTACAATATTTATGATTAATCACTTTAGTCATTCACCCCTAGGATGTGATCAATCCCATTTTTCAGATAAGGTAAACAAGAAAATTGTATATGGTCACATAATGATAATATTAAGAATTCATAATAACCATTGTTATCCAGATATAATATTGATCATAAAACCTTAAGAACAACATTTTAATTTGTATCATCATACAAATAAAAATTCATGTAATCCAAGCTACACAGAATGTTACACTTTCAAAATATGCAAACCTTATAAAAGGGATGAAAATCATATAAAAACAAGATAAGGTACACATCATACCTATTGCCTTGTTACTTGAATTGTACTGAAGATGCTTTCAGTGAGCCTATTTTTATTCAACTGCAAAATGTAATTGTTTTATCTACCTGCACAATAGCCAGCAGAACATTAAATATTAAAAATAGCAACTCCAAGTCCATCTCTATCTGAACTCCATTAAGATAAATTAGAACCTTACCAGTACAATTAAAAAATACCACAGTTAATCTATACTTTTAGTGGTATATGTCAACCAAAAGAATACTTTATAGAACTTGATAAAAAATTTTATTTGGAAAAAGAAAGGAGCAAAAATATCAAGGGAAATGTTGAAAAGAAGTAGGAATAAAAGAGAAATATCACCAGACTTCAAATTATATTTAAAGCATCAGTCATCAAAACCAACTGGTATTGGTTCAAAAAATAGAGAGGGAAAACAATGGAACAGACTAGAAAAAGAATAATTAGAAACAGTGGAACTTACAGGAGGTTCCCTGCTTGACAAACTAGAAAACAAAAATTACTTAGAAAAGAATTTTCTATCTGATTAAAAATACTGCTGAAAAAACTAGAAAACAATGTGGCAGAAATTAGATTTATATCAATATCTCATACCATATTCCACAAAATTCTAAATAGATACAAAACCTTAATTTTAGAGATCACATTACCTTTAAAAATACCATAAAAATCATTACTGACTATACTTAGTATAAAAATCACAAACCTTTTATGGAAAGGATGGAGGCAAGATATAATAAATAAATATGATTACATGGAACTGAAAAGCTTTTATAGACAAAATTAATGCATTTAGAATAAGAAAAGAAACAGACAATAGGAAAAAAATTTTTTTCCAATTTCTCTGAGGATTTGATATTCAAGATAACAAACAACTGAATCTCTCTTTCACAAACACACACACACACACACACACACACACACACACACACACAACATACACACACACACCCAATAGCTATTCCCCAAGAGCTAAGAGGTCAAAGGATAAGAACAGTTCTTTAAAGAGCAGTTGCAAAATATTAACATGAAAGAATACTCCAAATCATTAATAAGAGAAATGCAAATGAAAACAACCGTGAGGCTTCACCTCACCCCCTGCAACTTGGCAAAATAACAAAAAAGATAGCGATAGTCCTGGGAAGATGTACATAAAATAAAAGAAATGTACATAAGCATATCAAAAGCATCCAGATGGCATACTGGATAGAGCACTGGGTCTAAAGTCAGGAGGAGCCAAGTTCAAATCCAACCTCAGACATTTTCTACTTGTGTGGCCTTGGGCAAATTACTTAACCATTCTGGTCTCACTTTTATCATCTGTAAAATGGTGATAATTAATAGCACCCACCCCCTAAGATTGCTGTGAGGCTCAAATGAAATAATATTTATAAAGTGTTTAGCACAGTGCCTGGCCCACATTTTGGACTATATAAATACTACTCTTCCTGATGTTATTGCTACTATTAATATTGCAACTACGAATTGGCACGTCCATTTTGGAAAACAATATGAAATTATGTAAATAAAAGGACTAAAATGTCCATACCATTTGCCCCCAAAAAAGAAAGGAAAAGAGAGGAAAGGGTGAGAGGTGGCAGAGAGAGCAAGGAGACTAGAGAGAAAGGGAACAAAAAACAAGTGAAGGAATCTCAGGGTGCCATTGGGAAAAGGAAGGAGTCAAGAAGGAAGGCAGCAGCTATAGCATCTTACTGGTCTTATTACCCAACATTCCTTTACTGGGCTTATAATCTAAGAAGGCCATAGATAAGAAGAAAGGCCTCACGTGCTCCAAAATATTTAGAGCAGCACTTTTTGTTACAGTAAAAAATTGGAAACAAAGTAGATGCCCATCAGTTGGAGAATGGCTAAACAAAATGGGGTACTTGAAATAATGGGATATTACTGGGACCTCTCTATACCTTTGACATTGTTGATCACTGTCCTCCTTGATATTCTCTAGGTTTCCAGGACACTATTCTTTCTTGGTTCTCCTCCTACCCATTGAACCCCTCCTTCTCATCTCTTATGTGGAATCCTCCTAACTGCAGGAGTCATTCAAGGTTTTGTCCCATGCCTTTTCTCCTTCTCTACTACTAGGTGATCTCATCAGTTCCCACAGATTTAATTTCTTATGTTACTGATGTTTGACTTTCAATTTTGAAGAGAGCCAATGATATTATGAGGTGATATCTTGACTCTTGGGTGAATTAGATTTAAGTGAGATAGAATTGCACAAAGTCTTCAAGCTCACTCTTTCTTCCAAAGTTATCAAAGTCCAATGGCAAGGCAAAAGCCAAGACATGGTCCAAGATGCAGCTCCACAGAGCTTCGGCCACCTTCATGGCCATTAGAACAAATTGTTCTTAGCCATCCCCCATTCCACTCAGGGAAGTCTTCACATGCTTGGGGTGGACACCTCCCAGAACAGTAACGATCAATCTGGTCTGGCCCATCTGCAGAGATGGTTTACATGCAACAGCTCCTTAGAGCCACAACTGAGAACTGAGTGCCAGGTAGACTTCAAGGTGGATAAGCAGCCCTGAATACAGCTCAACCAGGCCTTAAACCAGAGGTGCTCGTCCTCCCTGAACACACCATACACCCTTTCTTTTTGCTGATGATTCTCAAATCTGCCTATCCCGCCCCAATCTCTCTGCTGATCTCTAATCTCCCATCTCCAAATGCCCTTCAGATATCTCAACACATTATGTAAAATGTAACAGGATGAGAATATACAAACCAAAATCAATTTTACAAATCAATCTCAATTCTGGAAAAGAAAAAAAAAAAAATCATGCATAGCCAAAATTAAGCTCAATGGCCCCATCTACTGGTTCAATCACATTTTCCTAATAATAAACCTGTATTTAATTTTCATTAGGCCTTTAAAAGGCCCTTTGTTTTGTCTTATTCATCCAAAGCCAGATTAAGATAAAAACAGAATCACTTCTCCAGTAAATTCTGGCCTAGGTCTGGTACACTTTTTCTTTGGAAAGTTTAGCTCTCACCCATATCACCAATCTTCCTTCTTCAAAGGAAATATATAAGAGATTTATAGTAAATGATTATTTATAGTTCAAAAATCCTACTTGGGGAAAAAAAAACATACAGACATTTTGAATAACAGAATGCTACCTATAAGACAAAGCTACATATCACAACCTAAATCCTAACGGTTAGCTCTTCAGGAGCAAGGACTGCTTCCTTTTATCTTTGTCTCTCCAATGTCTCATATAGTGTAGTGTCTGGCTCATAGTATGGACTCATTAAATGTTTATTAAAAGCACTAAATCTCTTTGAAATAGATTCTCAAGTAAAATATGATAAAGTCTCCCAAAAATACACATTTAAATTACATGTAAAAAAGATTATTACAAATGTTTAATAAGGTTACCCACTTTTAGATACTTTGTAAGCAGCAAGGCAATCTAAGGAAGAGTCGGGATAGGATAAGTAGTGGCCAAGTTGAACCACCACTTCCGTCTTGAACTCTACCTCCCTGACCACTCATCCAGCTTCCAGCCCCAGCCTTACAACCATCATTATGAGGAATGCAATGACTTTGGAGAAGGATCTTAACAAGTTCCTCACCATCACTAGCTGATCAACTACTTCCAATAACTTCATGGTTAAGACCTATGAGCCTTGGGAGTGGTAGCTTGGTCCCAGACAATCAGTCCTGTTTCCAACTTAGCCCCCACAGCCATTATCCCAGAACTAAACTCAGATGCAGATGAAGCCTGGTAACTGCAGCTACAGCTTCTAACGACCAAAAAAGTAAAATTCTTGCCACCAAAGTATTAAACACTGTCAAATAGTTCACCATCAGAATATTATCTTATCAATGGAAATAAAATTAAAGAAGCTACATTATCATTTATTTTATTCCTATATCCTAAGGACCATGGAAACCTCCCATTTAACATATAGCTAAATCCTCCAATCCTGACTGATCTTACATTTTTATCTACCTCATCAGTATGTGCTTTAAACATAGTAAATAATCAATAACTGCTTTTCTTTTTTTATTCATTCATGCTATTTACTATTATTATTAATACAATGAATAGATAGTCTCAAAGACTAACTGCTAGGTTATAGAGAGATTGCCATTTGCATCAGTAAAAGAAGTACCTGCATTGACTAAATCACAGATCCTTGAAGAATTGAAGCATTACTACTTCAGTCTCAGAAAACTAAAAGTACACATGATCCAAAGGACATAAATGTAAAATAGATATTGGTAGGGATAATGAAATAACAGCAGTTCTTCAGAAATATACTGTTACATATAAAATATTAAAAGACTCAAAAGAAGATCTGTAGTTTGTTTGCTTTAGCTTCTACGGGAGATTTTTGGGAAAAGAAGACAAGAACTGTCCAAAATAATTAGTCAGGAAGGAATGATGATCTATTCAAAAGGAAGAAATAGACTTCCAGAGCCAAGATGACGGAATGAAGACGTGACTCTCTGTGTCCTCCTCTGACCTTCTCTCAAATCAACAATAAAATAAGACACTGAACTGATCTTTAAGTCAACGAATCCAGAAATATTTAGACTACAAAACACTGCTTGCAGTTACCTCTGAAGAACTTCATAGTAGGGTAAGCAATTTGCTCGGTGCAGTCTGGAACGGAGGGCAGAGAACTGAGTGGGACTCAGTTCAGCGTGGCAGAAACTCCAAACTCCAAACACTTGGGGAGTATCTGAGGCACTCGGGACACTCTGCCTTGATTGGAGGCAGGTGTTCTGGCAGATTTGCCTTTTATAAGGTGTAACTCAGGCAAAGTCCTAGCCCCACCGACCCAGCACCAGAAGTTAATTAGCGGAATTGCCCCAGGGCAAACTACCACAGCCTAGCCTTAAACAGACCCCCAAGCTTCCTAAAAAATGAGTAAGAAGCAGAAGAGAGCTCTCACCATAGACAACTTCTATCAAGAAAAAGAAGGGCAGACTCTAGATCCTGAGGTTCCTATAGGCAAAGCAGCTGCAGAGGAAGCCATCAAGGGAGATATGACCTGGTTCCCCTTTCACAAGGCTTTCCTGGAAGACTGTATAAAGAATCTCAAAAGAGAGCTAGATGATAAATAGGAAAATAAACTGAGGTCAGTGCAAGAAGGATATAATGCCCTACAAGAAGGATATCATGCCCTGCAAAAGAGATATGAAAAAGACACCAATTTATTGAAAAACAAAATTGGTGAATTAGAAATAGACAATAATGCACTGAAAAATAAAATCAGTGAAGTGGAAAAAGAGTACAATGAACAAAAAAATTCAATTGGCCAGTTACAAAAGGAGCTAAAAAAGGTAACTGAAGAAAACAACACTTTAAAAATAAGAATTGAACAAATGCAAGTGAATGACTCAATAAGACTTCAAGAATCAGTCAATCAAAAACAAAAAAAATGAAAAATTAGAAGAAAATATGAAATATCTCCTAGGAAAAACAACTGACTTGGAAAATAGATCTAGGAGAGACAATCTAAGGATTATTGGACTTCCTGAAAGCCATGATGAAAAAAAGAATCTAAACACTATCTTCCAGGAAATCCTGAAAGAAAACTGCCCTGAGGTTGTAGAATCAGAAGGCAAAATCACCATTGAAAGAATTCACCCATCACCTCCTGAAAGAGACCCCAAAATTAAAACCTCAAGGAATATCATGGCTAAATGTCAGGACTATCGCACCAAGGAAAAGATTCTGCTATCAGCTAGAAAGAAACAATTCAAATACCGAGGATCAATAATTAGAATCACACACGATCTGTCAGCCTCCACATTGAAGGATTGAAGGGCCTGGAACCAGATATTCCGAAAGGCAAAGGAACTTGGATTACAGCCAAGAATAACCTATCCAGCTAGAATGAGCATTATCCTCCAGAGAAGAAGATGGTCAATTTCTTGATGGTGATATAGGTGAATTTCACCTATTTCTAATGAAAAGACCAGATCTGAACAAAAAATTTGACCTCCAAACACAGAACTCAAGAGAAGCATAAAAAGGTAAAAAGGAAAGGATTCTTGAGAACTATATTTCCACTATGGGTATCCTTAAAGAATGGGGGTATAATTTGATATTACTTTGATAATAAGAAAAAGAAAACCAGAGGGGGAAAGGCTATCATACTGGGGGAAAGAGAGAAAAGGTGGTAAAATAAGGTTTTAAAAAAGGAGGTAAAAAATAAGGTAAAATCTCATGAAGAGGCAAAGAAAACCTGATATAATTGAGGGAAAGAAGGGAGGGAGATGAGCATTGTGTAAATCTTACTCTCATCAGATTGGGCTCTAAAAGTGTATATCAGACACATTTGGTTTCAAAAGGAAGAAATACCCACATCAATCAACTGATTGATCATCAACATGGATTCTTTGAAATGTTAGTATTATTACAAATACCTTTCTAAAAGACATTCAACCTAAAAAGAGCTTGCTTGTATAAATATGCATATGTATAAATAATGTAAGACTAAGTTTTAAATACAGACATTAAGAAACATGGATAACAAGCAAGATGGCAAATTAGTCATTTTCTTTAAATCATTTCATCTCTCCAAAAATAGGGAATTAAACAACAGATGCAGAGCACTTATACTTAAATCCCCCCCCAAAAAAAAAACAACTTGTGTGGGGTAAAAAACCTTAAAAAGATTAATATCAGAAAATGCTGATCAATAAAGTGCTCACTCAGTATCTCTCTCCTACCAACCTCTGCCCACAATGAGCAAAGATATATTGCAGGTTTCTGCAAGGATCTTCCAGGAGATAACATTTTTGCATACTGCTAGAATGCTCTCCCTTCCCCACACCTCAAAGAATGGCAGATACTGATTGCACAATCATAAGTGGCTGAAAGGGAAGGGAAAGGAAGTTAGTAAGGATAGTATATTCAGCAAAGAGGGAATAGATAGCCTTGATTTTATCAATAAATAGGAGAGTTCCTCAGCTAAAAGAATGGAGGGAAAGGATGTTGGGAAAAGAGAAGGTTTATCTAGCCATAGATGGAGCACTAATTAGCTGAGATTAAAAGGATTGTTATGAAACAGCCTGGTTGAGATTAAAAAACATAATTTAGTGGTGGATTTCACAAATACAATTATGGCTTCCTTCAGCATAGTGGGAATGGTGTATGATGAGGATGCCTCAAGTTTGGAGTTGGACAGGATATGAATAAGAAAAAACTACGAAAATAAGAATAAGAGAGGAAAACAGTATGTAAAGTGATCAACACAGGGCCAACTATAGGAAGGCAAAAAAGTAAGGAAGTGCAACAATAGAGAATGGGAATAGAGAGAAAAAATCCTACGAAGTAAACAAGATAAGTGTTTTACATATAATATTCAATGATTATTTCTGAATAACAGGACCATGGCTAAAGTTCAGAATGCAGAAGACATATAAAACTAGGAGCCTATATTTGGTATACAAAGCAATCTGCCAAGCTATGTCTGTGGATCCAGTTACTATTTCTAAATTTTATTCAAAAGCCATTATTTTTGTCTGGGTTTCATAGTATAACTATCCAATACGCTCTCATATTTGAATTATTATCACATTTTTTGAAAGAATTTTTGGAAAGAAAGAGCCAAGAGAGACTCCAATTTTCCAGCCCAAAACAACTCAGGTCAGAAGGAACCAGGTGAGAATGAAGCACAGTCCAGCAGAGGTCACACCAGCATGGACCAGGTCCTTGCAATCTAGAAGGAGTTCCTGGGGTAACCGCATCAGTGGCAGCAGTAGTTTCCAGACCTCTCAGTCCATAGGGGGTCAGAGAGCTGGTGAGAAAGATATTACAAGGGTCCCTTTGCTGGCATCAAAAACAGGACTCTATTCCATTGCCCATACTGGGAATTGGGATGCAGGACTGGGCTTCAGATTCCAGGGCAAGGAAGAGTACTAGCACACCAGAGCTTGTGGCTGCAGGGGAGTGGGGACTCTAGTCTCTGCTCCATACTGGAAGGTTGCTTGTGGTCATTCACAGACCAGAGCACAGGCCAGGAGGGTAGTAAACACACCTCTCCCTAGATCAGACCACCTTGGAAGATGCAAAAACTTACAGGTTTTTACAGGTGCTCCCTTTGCTCTGGAAGCACAGACCCACTTTAGTACAGAATTAAAAGTTAAGAAACAAACTTGAAGGGGCAGCTAGGTGGCGCAATGGATAGAGTATCAGCACTGAAATCAAGAGGACCTGAGTGCAAATTTGACTCTCAGACACTTAACATTTCCTAGTTGTGTGACCCTGGGCAAGTCACTTAACCTCAATTGCCTCAGGGGGAAAAATAATAATAATAACAAATAGATTTTTAAAAAAGAAAGAAACTTGAACATAAGCAAACAGCAGAAAAAAATCCTGACTATAAAAGTTACTCTGGTAATAAGGAACATCAAAACACAAATTCAGAAGAGGACAAAATTCCTATATCCAAAGCCTCAAACAAAAATGGTCTAGGGCCATGAAAGAACTTAAGATTTTAAAAATCAAGTAAGAAGGGTAAAGTAAAAAATGGAAAAAGAAATGAGCATGCTACAAAAAAAAAAAAAAAGAATCAACTCTTGGTAAAAGCTTGGTAAAATAGGCACAAAAATACTGAATAAAATAACACCTTGAAAAAAAAAGAATAGGACATATGGTTAATTAAAAAAAGAGGTACAAAAATCCAGTGATGAAAAGAATGCTTTGAAAAGCAGAACTAATCAAATGGAAAAAGATATACAAAAATTCACTGAAAAGAACTCCTTAGAAAGCAAATGGAAAACAAGTTCTAAAGAAAAGAACTCATTAAAATGTAAAATTAACCAAATGAAAAATATGTACAAAAACTCACTGGAGAAATTAATTCCTTAAAAATTAGAATTTAGTGAGTAGAAGCAAATCATTCTATGAGACATTAAGAAATAATAAAGCAAAATCAAAAGAATGAAAAATATAAATGTGAAATATCTCATTGGAAAATAGATTCAGAAGAAATAATTTAAGAATTAAACCATATGAAAGCAGTGATTTAAAAAAAAAGCCTACACATCATCTTTATCAAAGGAAACTACCTTGGTATTTTAGAACTAGAGGCTAAAATAAAAATTGAAAGAGAATCCAAAATGAAAAGTCTCAAAGAATATTATAACCAAAGTCCAGAGCTCCCAGATTAAAAAAAAAAAAAATGTTGCAAGCAGTCAAAAAGGAACAATTCAAATACTGTGGAGCTAAAGTCAGGATAATACAAGTTTTAGCTATTTCTACATTAAAGGATCATAGGGCTTGGAATGTGATGTTCCAAAGGGCAAAAGAGATAGAATTACAACCAAGAATCATGTACCCAGAAAAACTGAGTGTAATCTTCCAGAGAAAAAAAGACGGACAGAGTAAGAGGAGAGAAAAACAACAGGATAAATAGGGGGAAAATAGGAGGGAAATACATAACTGGTAAAAACAATAACTGGGGTCATGTAAAAATTTCTTTGGCAAAAAGAAGTGGAAAAAATTTAAGAAGCCCTGGGCTATAAAACCATGCATACTCTTGGAGCAAGCAATACTACTATTAGGTCTGTTTCCCAAAGAGATAAAAAACAAAATAAATTTTAAAACTCAAAATTTGAAAAACAAAATGTTAAAACTAATTTACATATAATTGAGAAAGAAGAAAATATTAAGTTAAAAAGGAAATAAAAAAGGACTTTTGTATTGGCTTTGGTATGTAACGGAAACCTATGTCTCAATTAATGCAATAAAACATTTTACTTACTCCGCCCATTGTAACTCCATGAATAAATGAAACAAAAGGCTTCTGACAACTACCTATAAGAAATATGGTTAAAATTAATTTCAATATTTAAAAGCTTTAGGTTTTTGGCAAAAATACATGGAAACAAATTTAAAGCACAAATATTATAAATGGAGAAAATTAAAGGAGCAGTCAACAAGAGTGATTTGAAAAACATGGATTTTACTAATCAATCCATATTATTTCATAAAAAATATTAGCAGTATATTACTTACTACTCTTTTTGTTAATATCTACTAATCATTGTAAGATCAACATACAATAAAAAACTTTATAATGAAGGATTGGAGAACGATGACTACCATTTACTTTCTCTACAAGTTAACAGTGTTCTATTTATGCTTTTTGAATTGATTTCTAAAAGCCATTTTACTTGAATGTGTGTTTCAGTGAAACAAGATGTATTCATATATGCAACTTCCTCATTATGTCAAAATAAGAATAATGATCCTTAATAAAACTTAAAGCACTATAGGAATAAGAATTATTCCTATGTTTCATGGAAAAGAGATCTCAGATTTTACTTGTTCTTTGCACTATCCAGTTGAACACATATTAAAAATTATCAGTGCAGTATATTAAGCCAAATACTTCCAAGTGAACAAGTTACTTTTTTTAATAAAATTCTAGGATTTATAAAGTACTGTATCATAATTTAATTTTTAAAGTTAGATATGCATCTTATTCCTCAATTCTGCTTTATGACAATGTATAGCATACATACCAATGGCAGAATTCAGAGTATATTCTTCTCTAAAGAACTCTTGAACCAATTTTTGTTTTGCCTTCCCTGCTTCTGATATGGCTGTAAAACAATAACAACAATAAAATCTCAAAAAAAACAAGGTGAAAGTATTTTTGATACTAAATATTCAAAAGTTACATGATTTTGTCATAATCACAGATGAAAAAAATTCTAAAAGAGCTATCCACATACTCTCTTAGATGTCATCTAATTGTTCCTCATCATTTTTTAAAGAAAATATAAAGGATAATAGAATTTGGAAACAGTATCACCCTTAATCATATTTTATTTCAGAGATGAGAAAATTGAACATCTGAGAAAATGAATTTCCTAAGGTCACACAGACAGTAAGTTATAAAAGGCCTGATTTAAACCAAATGTACATACTATTGACCACTTCCAAAAAGATAGGGCTAGTTAGAGTAAATCACTTACCCAAAGTTACATAGGTAATCAGTGGTAAAACCAAGATTAAACCAAGATCTCTGAGCCTCCTACCTAGTGATCTTTCTGCTATCATGCAGTTTTCACTCCTGAATCTACTGTCTTATTTCGATTCTGTTCATATTTCTTTTAAACTCTTATTTCTCCAGGAACCACCTATTTCCTACATAGTCTTATCTCTATGCAACCTTTATCCATGATTTTGACCATGCTAACCCCTTTTTTAAATCCTGTACAACTATTACACTCAAATAAGATATCTGAAATTAAACATATTTTACAATTCCAAAATTTTAACTTTGAGGAAAAATTATCTGTGCAATTGTTGATATTATGTTTATAACATTAGAAGGCTATAGGCAAGAAATAAGGACTAGTGTGTATGTAAAAATATTCATATAGTAGCATTACCTGTGACAGAAAAAAAAAGATAGAAACAAACTATGTACCCAATTATTGCAAAGTGTTTAATTAGATTATGGAATGCAAATGTAATAAGAGTATTAATGTATATAATGAACAAAGAATTCAAAGAATTTTGGGAAGACACAAAATAATCAAAGTGAAGAAAGCAAAAGCAAAAGAGCACCCTACAAATATGTAATTAAAACAGCAATAAAACTATGCAGTGTACACAAATGGTACTTCCTTTTAAGATTATATAAGCTTTCAAACTTCTATCAGAAAATAATAAAAATGAATTATCACAAATACAATTTGCAATTAGTTTTATGTATTATCTTTAACTGTTTGATTATATTTTATTTGTTTTGTGAGGACAAAATTCATCATTTTGAAAAGTAATATTGGTTGTTTATGCCAGTTTCTGTATATTTTATTCTTCTATAATTTATTCCTGTCTCCTTTCAAAATATTCCAACTCGAGTCATTCTAAGCTTTAAAATGAAATTTGACATCTAATTCTTTCATCTTACCTTTCTTTGATCAACTTAAAAGCATTTTATCCATCTGCTTCCTCTTGAGTCAACCCTACTGTTGTTTTCCTTATTAAAAAATAGTTCTGATTCTGAATAAAAGTACTTTTGAGAAAAGCCATTTTTGTACTCTAAGCAAGATTTGAGCCTTCATCATCACATTTCCCAAATTAATATTTAAACATAATGTAATATCAAAACACAAATAGGGAAGTTCATATACATAGATTTTTTTTTCAATGAACTAGGAAGAATGAATGGGTCAAAAACATCAAGGGAGGAAAAAAGGAAATTTTCCTTACCAGATTTTAAAATATGAAGATACAGAAATAGAACCAAAAGGGTATAGTTTGTGAATAAAAAACCTAAGATTATGATGATTCATATGTATATAATACACCAGAGTTTACAAAGCCCTTTTCCCACAAAAGTCCTGTGAAGAAGGACATGAAATTTTTTACCATTACCATTCTGTACCTGAGGAAAATTAAATAACACTCTTAGAATCATTGCTCATTCAAGACATGAACTTCAGTCCTCCTGATTTCTATCACATTACAATGCTTCCCCAAGACACTTTATAAAATTCTGGAGAAAAGAATCATATTTTAATAAAGAAAACTAGGTAGCAGTAAAATAAAAAAATGAATTGAGCTCCATTCCTCTAACCACATATTATTTTTATTAAATCTAACTGATTAATGATCCAATAATTTTTAACATTCAAAATCTGAGATGACATTATTCCTTATTTCTACCAAATGAAGAAAATATCATTTTTTATCAAGCAAATAAGACATCACTAATAACAAAACTGATTCTTCTATTTAAAAAAAATAGAACAAGAAAACAACAATGTGCCAAGAATTAAAAAACTGAATATATTTAGGATACATATGTGTTAAAAAGCAGACTTTCTAAGAAAAACATGAATTAACAAAATATACATATAACATATATATAGATATATACACACATATCTATCCATTCTCCTTTGAAGAAGTGCTTGAAATATATCAATATCTTATTATTAGGCACATAATCCAAGAAGGTGAAAAACACAGGGTAAAATCTAAAATATACAAATTCATTTACAGTATTTATTTGTATTTTGTAGTAGTAAAGACCTAGAAGCAAAATGGTTATCTGTCAACTAGGGAAAGGCTGAAAAAAAATGCTCTATATGAATGGAACAGTATCATGGTGCTTTAAGAAACTATAGTATGAATCCAGAAAAACTTGGTAAGACTTTGATGAATAGATACAAAACAAAATAGACAGAACCAGGACAGCTACTTATATGGTAAGCACAATAACATCAAAGATAAGAATGCTGAAAAATATGAGACTCATCAGTGCTAGGACCAGGTGTGATACAAAGGGCTATTGCAGCACATCTCCCACTTCTCAATGGAACAGTGACTTCTGGCACTGCCACCAGAATGGCACAGACCATCATGTCGGCACTACCATAGCAGCTTTCTAGATGGTGTCTCTGCCATGAGTCTCTCCCCACTGCGGTCCATCCTCCACTCAACTATCAAATTTATCTTCTTAGAGCACAGATCTGACTAATTAATAAATTCCAAAGGCACCATCACCTCCAAAAGAAATCTGTTTAGTGTTTTAAGCTCTTCATAACTATCTGCCTCTTACCTCCCAGTCTCCTTACACCTTATTCTCATCCACATTGTGTGTGATCTACTAACATGGCCCTCCTTGATGTTCTTTCTATAAGATGCTCCACCTCTCAACTCTGCATTTTCTCCTATTGTGCCCCATGCCTGGAATTCTCTCCCTCTTTATCTTCAGTCCTTGTTTCCCTGGCTTCCCTCGTCTTAATTAAAATCCCACCTTTTATCAGAAGCTTTTCCTTACCACTAAATGTTATTGTCTTCCCTCTGTTGATTAGTTCCAATTTCCCATTTATATTACACATATATTCACACCCACATATAATATACATGTTTATATATGTGTGTGTAACTGTACACATCTGTTTCTTACTGTCTCCTCCGATAGGCTGTGAGCTCCTTGAGATCAGGAACTGTCTTTTGTTACTCTTTGTATTCCTAAGGGTTTAGCATAGTGTCTGGAATATAAGAGATGCTGAAAAAACACTTCCTGACTAATCTGCATATGATAACAAAGTTTTGCAAGGAGCCTTATTCTGAAATTTGAAGTTTTTTGAACTATATATTATATATGAAGGACCCCAGAAAAAAGGTCAATATATGCTGCTCAGGCAATAGAGATGATTTTATCAGTGGAAACCAGCTAAATACCATCTGCTTTCCCAAAGTATTCTAAGAACCTTGAGATATTTCCTTCTGACATGAAGCTGAAATATGCATAAGTATTTTCTACCCATTTAGAATGTGAATTCTTTGAGAGAAGGGACTGTCTTAGTTTTCTATTTGTATCCTCAGTGGTTTACACATAGGAAGCTCTTTATCTTGATTAAGTTATTCATTCATTTACCCTGAATTTCTACTATCACAACTAGTTTCCTGCCTCCATCTCAATTCCTTGGATTTTTGAATTCCCAAAGAAATCTAGTACTTATTGACAGCCTAGCCTCCTGATTTAGAAGTACTTGGCTCCTGATTTTACTCCTCTCTCCCAGGAATAGTTTACTTCTCCACAGGCCTGTTGCTTGTCCTAATCATTAGCATACACCGGCCCTCTCCTGGTAGGATGTAATAATGTCAAGAACATTAAAAGGAAAAACAAAATCCAGTTTAATAAATATAGATTTCATATAGTATTATATAGAGAATATTTCAACATATAAATTATTCAATTATTCTTTTCTACTAAAGGGCCCTGCAAAGTCCAAACCAGAAAGCTTACAAACAATAATTATTAGTATCTATCACCACTAGCTGGCAATGTTGCACTACATCAACTTCTCTAATCTCAGAAAATTTACGGTGGACACAACAGTGCTTTCTGGCTAAATGTTTACATCCCTACATGTGAAGATAATACCTGGAACTGAGGGAAAAAAAAAAAAAAACACCTGTATCCCTATTATTACAGTTAGAGGAAACAGCTACGAGATGACTTGGAAGGGATGATATAAAAAAATCAAGGGGTAAGAAAGAATATTACACTGGAAGCAAAAGAAAGGGAAAGATAGATTGGGGTAAATTATCACATAAGGAGGCTTGAAAGACCTATTACAAAGGTAAAAGAGTGAGTTGTGGAACATCATTTAAACCTTACTCTTCAGAACTGTCTCAAAGAGAAAATATCACACACAATCATTTGGATATAAAAATCTATTTTTACCCTACAGTAAAGTAGGAAGGGAGGGGTTAAAAAAAGGGGTTGGATTATATCAGATTATGTGTGGTTTTGGGGAGAAGGAAGGTAAGGGAGAGAGGAAGAAAAATTTGGAATACAAAGTCTTACAAAAATTAATGTTAAAACTGTGCATAGTTTTGATCCAGCAGTGTCTCTATTGGTTCTGTATCCCAAAAAGATCATAAAAAAGGGGAAAAAACCCACATGTGCAAAAAATATTTGTAGCCCTTTTTGTAGTGACAAGGAACTGGAAACTGAGTGGATGCCCATCAGTTGGAAAATGGCTAAATAAGCTATTGTATATGAATGTAATGGAATATTATGGTTCTATAAAAAAATGATCAACAAGATGATTTCAGAAAGGTCTGGAGAGACTTACAAGACCTGATGCTAAGTGAGTAGAATTGGGAGATCATTGTACATAGCAACAACAGAATTATATGATGATCAACTCTGGCGGATGTGGCTCTTTTCAACAAGGTGGTGTTTCTGGCCAATTCCAATAAACTTGTGATGAAGAGAGCCATCTGCATCCATAGACAGAACTATGACAACTGAATGTGGATCATCACAAAATATTTTACCTTTTTTGTTGTTTGCTTGCTTTTTGTTTTTTTTCCTCATTTTCTTTCTTTTTGATCTGATTTTTCTTCTGCAGCATAATTGTGGAAATATGTATAGAAGAATTGCACATGTTTAACACATATTGGATTACTTGCTGTCTAAGGGAAGGGGTATGGCAAAGGAAGGGAGAAAAAATTTGGAACACAAAATTTTGCAGGGATGAATGTTGAAAACTATCTATGCATATATTTTAAAAATAAAAAGCTAAAAAAGTTAATGTTGAAAATTATATGTATACATATATACATATTTGGAAAATAAAATACTATTGAAAATTTTTTTAAAATAAACTTGGAAATTACTTGGAAAAAAAAAGGGGTGAAAGGACCGGCAAAAGGAAGGGCAAATTGGGTGAAGTGGTGTTCAAAAGTAAAACACTGGTAAGGAGGGAAAGGATGAAAGAAGAGAGAGAAGGATAAACAGGAGGAAAAATAGGATGGAAGGAAATACATAGAAATCATATTGTGAATGTGATGAATTCTCAATAAAATAAAAATAGACAGCAAAGTAGATTAAAACCCAAAATCCTATATATGTTGTTTACAAGAAACACATCTGAAGCAGAAAGACACACACAGAATAAAGGTAAGGGACTAGAGCAGAATCTATCATGCTTTAACTGAAGTAATAATAATAATATTAAAGGGAGAAGGAGCAATAAAAATTTCAGACAAAGCAAAATCAAAGATAAATCTAAGTAAAAGAGACAAGGAAGGAAACTATATTTGCTAAAAGATACCATAGAGAATGAAGTAATATCAATACTAAACATATGTGTACAAAATAATATAGCATACAAATACTTAAAGGAGAAGTTAAGTAATAGGCAGGAATACAGAGCAAAACTGTACTAGTGGAAGATCTTGCCTTTCTCCTCTCAGAACTAGAAAATTTCAATCACAAAATAAGTAAGAAAGAAGTTAAGGAGGAAAAAAGAATTTCTGAAAAGTTAGAAATGACAGACCTCTAGAGAAAACTGAGAATAGAAAAGAATATATCTTTTTCTCAGTTGCACATGGCACCTACTCAAAAACTAATAATATATTAGGGTATAAAAACCTCAAAATTAAATGTAGAAAGGAAGAAATATTAAATGCATCATTTTCAGATCATAATGCAATAAAAATTTAATTCAATAAGGAAGAGGTGACAAATGAGTTCTATCAAACTCATTTTATGACATAAATATGGTCCTAATATCTAACCAGGAAGAGCCAAAACACAGGAAATTATAGACCAATTTCCCTAATGAATGATGATGCAAAAAATGTAAATAAATATTAATAAAGAGATTACAGCAATATATCACAAGGATCATGCATTACAATCCAGGTAGGATTTATCCCAGGAATGCAGGAAAACTATCACCATAATGTTGACCATATCAATAACAAAACCAAACAAAAAAACCAATAAATGTAAAATTTTTGACAAAACACAACTCCCATTCTTTTTAAAAATACTACAGAGCAAAGGAATATATGAAGCTTTATGAAGCTTTCCTTAAAATAAAGAATATCAATCTCAAACCATCAGTAGTCATCTAAAACTATCTATCTATAATGGGGATAAGCCAGAGGACATCCCAATAAGACCAAGGTTGAAGCAAAGATGTTCATTATCACCACTATTATTAATTGCAGTACTAGGAATGTTAGCAACAGAAATAAGAGAAGAAAAAGAAATTGAAGGAATAGGCAATGAAGAAACTCTTTTTATATAATATGATGATATCCTAAGAAAAACCTAGAGAATCAAATAAAAATTACTTGAAATAATTAAAAACTTTAGCAAAATTGCAGGATATAAAATAAACCCACATAAATCAGCAGCAAGAAAACACAGAAACAAACTCCATTTAAAATAACTGTAGATGATATAAAATAACTTGGATATCTATATACCAAGACAAACCCAGAAATTATATGAATACAATTAAAACACTATTATAAAACACTCTGTACATAAATAAAGTCACATTTAAATGACTGTAAAAATATCAAATACTCATGGGTAGACCAAGGCAATATAATAAATATGACAATTCTGCCTAAATTCATTTACTTATTCAGTACCATACCAATGAAACTGTCAAAAATTATTTGACAGAGCTAGAATAACAACAACAAAATTCATCTGGAAGAACAAAAGATCAAGAATATCAAGGGAATTAATGGAGGAAATGTAAAGGAATGTGGCCTAGCGATATCAGATATCAAACTATATTGTAAAGTGGTAACCATCAAATTACCTGGTACAAAGAAATAGAGTGATGAATCAGTAGAATAGATTAGGTTCACAAGACACAGTAGTCAATGAACATAGTAATCAATGTTTGATAAACTCAAAGATCCCACATTCTGGGATAAGAACTAACTATTTGACAAAAACTGCTGGGGAAAAATGGAAAATAATGTGGCAGAAACTAAGACCAACATTTTACACCATATACCAAAATAAGATCAAAATGTGTACATGATTTAGACATAAAGCAAATCATGAGAGCAAAGAATAGTTTTTTTAACTGTCAGATCTATGGAGAAGCAAAGAATTTATAACCAAATAACAGATAGAGAGCATTACAAAATGTAAAATGGATTGCTTTGATTATATTAAATTTAAAAGATTTTGCACAAACAAAATCAACACAACCAAGATTAGAAGGCAAGCAGAAAGCTGGGAAATATTTTTTACAACAAATGTTTCTGATAAAGGCCTCATCGCTCCAATATAAAGAAAACTGAATCAAATTTATAAGAAAACAAGCCATTCCTCAATTAATAAATGGTCAAAGGATATGACTACTAGGCAATTTTCAAATAAAGTAACCAAATCTATCTATACTCATATGCCAAAATGCTCTAAGATCCCTACTGATTAGAAAAATGCAAATTAAAACAACTCTGAAGTACTACCTCATATCTATCAGATTAGCTAATATGACAGAAAAGGAAAATGATAAATGCTGGAAAGGATGTGGGAAAATTGGGATAGTACTACATTGTAAATTGATCCAACCACTCTGGAGAGCAATTTAGAACCATGCCTAATAGGCTATAAAACTAAGATTCAACAATACCGCTAAATCTATATTCCAAAGAAATGAGAGAGAGATACAGAGATAGAGACAGAAACTGACAGAGACAACAAAGTCAGAGAAACAGAGAGAAGAATCTACTGGTACAAAAATACTTATAGTAGATCTTTTTGTGGTGGTAAAGAACTGGAAACTGAGAAATTATTAATTAGGGAATGGCTGAACAAGTTGTGGTATATGAATGTAATGGAATTCTATTGTGCTATAAGAAATCCTGAGTAGGCAGATTTCAGAAAAACCTGGAAAGGCTTACACGAATTGATGCAAAATGAAGTAAGCAGAATCCAGAAAACATCATACTCAGAATCAGAAACACTGTATGCTGATCAACTATGAAGAACTTAGTACTTCTCAGCAATATAATGATCCAAAACAATTCCAAAGCATTCTTAAAGGAAAACACTATCCACATCTAGAAAATGAACTAATGGAGTCAGAATAGGGATCAGAGTATACTATTTTCACTTTATTTTTTGAGGTCCTTTTCTTTTAGCCTGTTTATTTTTTCATAACACAACGAATATGTAAATATGTTTTACATATTTGCAACATATAATCTATATCAAATTTCTTACTATCTTAAGGAATGAGTGGTAAGGAAGGGAGGGACACACATTGAAACTCAAGTTTTTTAAATGAATGCTAAAAATTGTCTTCATATGTATGTAATTGTGGCAAAATATATAAATATAAAATAAAAAATAAATGAATGAATATACAGATGAATAAATAAACAAATAGGCCTTTCTGAAGACCATAAAAGGGCAATTATTCTTGTCATATTTTTGTAATATCCTTAAAAGTTATTAATTCTAAACTAAATCTGGAATTTCCCTTAACAATGGGAATTAATGACAGTGGAGGAGCATAAATATTTATATATGTACAATCATTTTAGTAATTTCAAAATAATTTATGGCATTATGTGTTGAATCAAAAAGGTATAGATGGTCTTAAACATTTCATTTTTCAGTAGAAGTGCTGTTATTTCAGTTGTGATTCTATTTTCTATGATCAAGTTTATGTTCAGCTATGCCTGCCCATCCCAAATATTACCTTATTTAACCAAAAAACAAACCACATGATTAAATGTCAATTAGCAAATATTAAATCTTGGCCCCCGTTTCCAAACTACAGGCCCAAGAGTGGCACGAGTTATTTTAAATTTTCAAAGGACATACAGTGATACTTAACATCGGTCAGACACCTTGAGAACTACTATTGTGAGGTAGTTCACAGATCCAACATTAGATCAAGCTACACTGCTTTTGATGACATTCTCAAATGTTTAATATACATTGTTGTTTACTTGTACTTTCTTTCTACTATGACAGTAACTTCTTGGGCTCTGCAAAGCTGAGTTTTCATCTGTTGTCATAAAGGGGAAAAAAAATGTACCTCATAGAAATGACTATGGAAATAAGGAAGCAAGTGTTACATCTGATTCGAAAGTCTGAGAATTTGTTCAATGCTCAATAGGTGTACATGTCCCATTCATAAACAATTGTGAATGAAACACAAATATTTTATATATTATTTTTTCAAACAGCCAGTAAGTTCTTAGGACATATTAAATTATCAGACTTTAACTAGTTTATTTCTTTTAGCCTGGGGTTACTATGAAAAAATTACCAATATAAAAAAAGCATCATGAAAAGTTTAGGAATCTCTGACTATTATTAATTTTTCAAATCCTAAAATCATATTTATAATTACATAATATAATATCTCAAATGCTTTTAAGTGACCCATTAGTTTCATTTTCATAAAATATAATAATAAATTAATAAGATTTATTAGTCCGGTTTTGTAGACTTTAACTAGAAGAATTTATATATACTCAATATACAGAAGTACACAAACATATATTAATTTCAACATTATAACCAAATTACTTTGAATTGGCTTCCAAATCATTTTATACCTAATTTACTGAGAAAAAGCAACATATTCATGACAGTATTTCTTTCCCATCATCTGAAAAAATGACAAAACAACAAATTAACAATACTACCTGAATGTCATGTCCACAAAGTCAAGAATTATACCTAAAATATCTTTTCTATTAGCTCTCTCTTCTATCATTCTCTTCCCTACCTTCCCATAGTACTAAGTGCATAAATACCTTAAACTGGACAACTGAGATTTCAAAGTAAAAAGGCACATTTTTAAAGGTGTTTCAACTTAAATATTAAATATATGATTAAAACTTACCTATAATCCACAATCATATTCATTAATATGTAAAAATGTCTTAGTTACATTGAAAAATGTTTTGAAGCAAGGAATAAATTTTTTACCTTTGATATCGCCTCCAGCACAGAAAGCTTTTCCTCCAGTTCCCTTTATAATAATCAAAGAAGTTTCTGGTTCTTGTTCCCACTTCTATTCAAATACAAAAGAAAAAGCTAAGGATAACAACTGACATTCATCTAACACTTTAAAGTTTCTTTTTGCTGTGTATAAGTTTTATTTTCCCAGTAGAGTATAAAAATTTTAAAAACAAAAGCTATTTGATTTTCTTTATTATAAGGAAAAGTATTATAGGATGAGGGGTATATTTACATTTTTAAAAATTAATACAAATTTTTTAAAAATAAAAGAGGTACAAACCTTTAACTGTGGATAAATCTGTCGTATCATGGATAGATTCAATGAGTTCAGAACCTTTGGTCTGTTTAATGTTATTACTCCTGCACAACCTTTTCTTTCCAAGAACACTTCTGGTCCTGAGTCTGTGTGCTTAGACATTCCCTTTATAGACAAAAGAAAAAAAATTAGTTTTGTTTTTTAGTTTGGGTACATATTATAATATTTTCTTTCCTATAGTTTTTCTTATAAATAAATAGAATTAGGTACATTCACAAATCTTTCCTGAAATCTTCTGAATACTTATGTTCTACAAATAAGTTTCTTTTCTAAAATAAGCTATACATGATGTAATATCTTTAAAATTTCAATAGAATGACTCTATTGATTTACTGTATTATATGCAATTAGGATAGTATTTGTTCCCTGGATTCAGATACATACAGAAATATTTATGCAATTGTTTACTGCCTTAAAATTTTATAATTTGATTCACTGTTCAGCAAGAATATGACACTGAACACACCAGCATTTGTTAGGATTATAATGTATGAACTATAAATTCAGAACTTTGCTATGCTCTATTTCAGGATTCATGGGGCATTTTAACACCAAACACATGCCTTTTTCTAACTTCAAAGTTTACCAATATTACATGGAAAAAAATTAGAGCACATAATTGAAATATGCTCTTAAAATTCAATACTCGAATGCTAATGAGAACTATAGAGGGAACAAAGCCATACACTAAGAAACCTAGACGAAAAGCCAAAATTACATAAAACTAAGAAAGAGACTAAAAATTTCTTTAAAATGTGGCTGGATACTTTAAATATTGAAGAGTTTTTTTTAAATGCACTTTATGAAGAGAACTATAAAAGGGGATGGAAGGTAGATGATTAATTCACAAGACCAAAAAAAATCAGGGAAAATATAACTAATAATAGCTTAAAAGCACCAATATATCTTTTATTTAATAATTCAAGTAGGTATAGAAAATTAAGACAGATTTTGATCTGTCACCATAACTTTTTGATGATGGAATTCTTTATTTTCTTTCCTTTTTTGCTCATTTTCCAGTCTTACTTGCTGATTTTGGACTTTGTATTAGGACCCGATGATGCACACTTCTGGAAAGAATGGTTGGGCCACATTTGGTTCTATTTTGTGGCTTCTTGTATACTACTACTGTTTTCTTGGGTATTAATGTTATCCCAGGATCTCAGTCATTTCAGGCAAGGGACTTGAAAGCTTTCAGTGTGCACAAAGTGGTCTGATACATGGTGAAATCTGAGCATTGCCCTCTTGATTGGAATTATGCAAGTTCTTGAAGCAGGTTTGGTTAGATTTGGTTAGATTTCAACACAAGTGTGGGCTTGCAGCTGACTGGGAACTCCAGTAGACAGCTGCTAGACTCAAGCATCATCAGCCAGACAGAAATTTCTGCAGGTTCAGAATGAAGTGGCAGAACTGTAGACTCCCTTCTAGTCTGGGTTTCCTGCTCTAGCTACTCTGCTTCCAGTTTTAGAGCAGACTGGACCTGAGACCCAGATTTACTCCCAGGCTCAAATTCATACAGCTATTGCTTGCTTATATACTTGCTCTTCACTGACTGAAGAGCCAAAAGGTGGACCACTCCCTAAACTGGACCACTACTCCTAGGCACAAGGGATCCACAGAGCTGGAGGTTGACATCTGTTGCTTCTCCTTGTTGGGGCAAGTCCCTCTGTGGTGGCTCTGGGATTTCTCCTTGTTCTGGTGCACAATCTTAGGTAAGTCTTCATTCAGACTCCAAACTAAAATGTTCCATGTGATAAGTCCTGGCTAAAGCCTATCCCCAGTGGCTACAGACATTTCTCTCTCCTGAAGTCAATCTGGGCTGGAAAAAATGAGTTAATGTGATTTCTTTCTTGGATTTTCCAATAAAGATATATTCTAATGAGTTTCTATCTAGATCTTTGTGGGGAGCAATATGGATCTATGCCCAAACCATGCATACTCTTTGACTCAAAAATACCATTACTGGGTCTGTATCCCAAATAGATCCCCCAAAAGGAAAAACAACTACCTCTACAAAAATATTTACAGCAGTTCTTTTTGTGGTAGCAAAGAATTGGAAGTTGAGGGGATGCCCATCAATTGAGGAATGGCTGAACAAGCTATGATATGCAAATTGTAATGGATATTCTTGTGCTATATAAGAAATGATAAGGGGAGTAGTTTCAGAAAAACTTGGGAAGATCTATATGAACATCAATGCAAAGTGAAGTGAGAAAAACAAAACACTATATATAGTATCTGCAATACTGTACAAATGATCAACTGTGAAAGACTTAACTACTCTGATCTTTATACTGATGCAAGACAAATCCAAAGGACCACTTCCAGAGAGAGAACTGAACTCTAAATACAAAGTAAAGCATTATTTTTTCACTTTCCTTATTTTTTCTTGTTTTTTTAGGAGAACATAACTAATGTGGAAATAATTTTTGTATGATTTCACATGTATAATTGTTGTCATATTGCTTCTCTTTTCAGTAGGTAGGGGAGTCACTGAAGAATTTGAGATTCAAAATTTTTTAAAACTAATATTTAAAAAAATAAATAATAGACTGACTAAGACCTCTGTGCTTCTGATTTTCCAATGGCTTTGATTCTTGATTTACCCATTCATCTGCTTTCTTTTTATACCTACTCCTTCCTTCTCCCTTAAATGTTATTTCTAGCTACCTCCCCAATTCCCCACTTAATGCATTTGATCTCCTAAATATGATATTGCACATACTAGTTTGCATACCAATTATCATCCAACCTAGCCTCAAACTAGCCATTTATCTCTTACCTTCTGTGTGTCATCAAAACTCTGAAAGGGATTTTTGGAACAGTAGCAAACACTTTACCACTTCATAGTATGGACTAGAAATTTTCCTGGTGTTGAATCACTAACAGGGAGGGGGGTGGTAAAGCAATATGGGCAGCATTTCTATGTCATCTATCATAGGGTAGTTAACTTGTGAATCAATACACATCCAGACAGCAACAGAATAACAATTAAAACCATAACTTCCTAACCCAAAGTCAATTGATGAAGCCAACTGACAATGATACAGAGAGAAAGAAAAATAAGAATTATCTCATATTTGTTTCTAGGTTCTTAATTGAAAATTCCTCTATGGAACCCTGAACTATAATCTGAAAGGAAAAAATAACAATTGGAATTTATCTCTTTAAAGGTCACAAAGTACTTTACATACAATAAATCATCTGACCAAATAATCTGAGTTAAGTACTCTAAGTATTATTATCTTCTTTTTTCCAGATGATAATACTGAGGCTCAGGCAAATTAAATGACTTTTCCAATAGTCACAAAGGTATTGTGTCAGAGATGGATTCTGAAGTCTTCCTGATTCTATGTTCTGGATGCTATTCTCAAAAGAAAGAGAAAAGAAAAAAAGGGAGAGAGAAGGAAGAAAAGAGACAAAACAAGATGAGAAGAAATGAGATGAGAAGAGAAAAAAAAGAAAAGAGAAGAGAAAACCAACCTAAAAATAGTTAGGATATTCTGATAGGCCAGGATTAATCACTTCTTCACCCCACTTCCATTCCCAGTCACAACATAAATTAGGCTAGTTCTTTTCCTAAAATCCAAGAAAGCTAATCTCATACTTGATCATCCCAAGATGTTTAGTCAAGTCACCAAACATTTATTTAGTACCTACTATGTGCCAAGCACCGTGATAAACTCTGGAGACACAAAGAAAGGCAAAATAAGTTATTCCTATCAAGGAGCTCACATTCTAATGGAGAGATAACAAGCAAACAGCTATTTACAAATAAGATATATACAGGATATATTGTTGGAGGGGAGGCATTATCATTAACAGGAGCTAAAGAAGACTTTTAGCAGAAGATGGAATTTTAGTTAATACCTGAAGTAAGCCAGGAAGCAGAAATGAGTTAAGAGAAAGTTCCAGCCATGGAAAACAATACACTATCAGGAAATGGGAGTGTCTTGTGTGAAGAAAATGTCAGTGTTATTGGATCAAAGAGTATGTGGAGAGAAATAAAGATATAAAAAGACTGGAAAAATAAAGAGCTAGGTTATAAAAGGCAATGAATGTCTAAATGAATATTTTACATTTCAGGGCAGCTAGGTGGTATAGTGGATAGAGCACCAACCCTGAAGTCAGGAGGATCTGAGTTCAAATCTGGTCTCAGACACTTAACATTCCCTAGCTGTATGACCCTAGCAAGTAACTTAACCTCAACTGCCTCAGAAAAAAAAAAGAATATTTTACATTTAATCTTGGAGATATTAGGTTGTCATTAGAGTTTATTTCAAAAAACATATCATAAATATTGTATGCAAGCATGATATAGCAGTGATTGGAAATTTCAACAATCTGAATATCTGTTGAAGCCCTATTAAAAACTACTCAGTTAATAAATTCCTTACTTGCCTCAATAATAATTCCATTCTTCAAAATATGGAATAGTGATGGTAGCTGCTTTTCTGGATTAATTCTACTGAGGACAAATGGTCACTAAAGTAGATAGGGAAAGGATTCATAAGAGGAAATGATCATGATCACAAAAGTAGAGAAAAGATTGTTAGAAGGAAGCAGCCATGCTATCACATAATATAATAGGTAGAAGACCAGATTACAAAGGGATCAGAAAAAGGACAGGTAGATGGTTTCTAGAAAGGTAACAGGCTTCCAGGAACAGTATTTTGGATGACATAAATACAAACAATTCTGAGAGGAAAGAAGTAAGGCATTATCTGAAGAGAATGAGATAAATGCATTTACATTAAGCAACTTAAGATTTTTTAAGATATAAGATATAGTACATAATTATAAATAATAATTACAACAGCTAATCTTTAATGCAGTAAAGTATGCAAGGTGCTTCACATACCTTATTTTCCATTATAGCTATTCTTTACCATCTTGCTAAGGTGGTGATTCTGAATCTGAATTTGAGATCAAATTTTTTTTTAATTATAAAGTATAAATAGCACCAAAGGTGAACACTTCACCAGAAATTCTGATAGCATAATCAGAGCATTCAACCACCACAAGACATTCAATAAATGTTACTGATGTACTTTTTCCCCCTGAGGCAATTGGGGTTAAGTGACTTGTCCAGGGTCACACAACTAGGATGTAGTGTCTGAGGCCAAATTTGAACACAGGTCCTCCTGACTTCAGAACTGGTGCTACTGATGTAGTTCTTAAAGAAATCATTGAAAATTCTAAATTTTGTCAATTAACCATTATGTTGGCAAGCAAAAACTAACAATCAAAATATTTGTTACTGTAGTAAGCTGACTACAAATTGGCTGGTTTTGCTTAATAGAGTACTTCAATAAATATGCTTTCATGCAAGACACACATGACAGAAAATAAAGGAAAAATTGACATTACAAGCTTTAACTAGTATAAAAGACAACTGGATCTATCTGGTCACCATTCTTCTATTTTCCCTAATATAGCTCAATCCTAAATCCTAAAAAGGGCATATATTATATTAATGGGGTTTTTTACGTCAGTACTTACTAAATGTTGCAGTATGATCTGTGTCCTCTTGAAAGAATTGAACCTGAAACACAAAATATCATTAATATATGCTAATTAATAATATATACAAAATATCATTAAAATATATACTATGTAACATATTTTTTTTCATTAACTAGATGAAATGTTACTTTATCCTACATATCCCTTTTTCTTATCTCCAACACAGAATATAACTTTCTGTTCTAAAAATACATCCAGCTCTCAAACGAAACTATTGATTTCTATGCATCTTTTTCACTAGAAGTGTATCTGTTGTTGTTCTTCATTTTCAAAGATCAATGACATCACAGGGTGATGTTTTGACATGCACAAACTGGATTTAAATGAGGCAAAGTTGCATAAAGTCATCAGGCTCACTCTCTCTTCCAACTAGATGGTATATCGGATAGAGAGCTGAAACTGGAATGAGTAAGATATGAGTTCAAAAATAGCCTCAGAAGCTTACTAGCTTTGTAACTGAGCACACCACTTACTTGCTGTCTCTCTCATTGTAAAATGGAGACAATTATAGCACCTATTTCACAGGATTGTTGTAAGGTTAAAATGAGATATTTGTATAGCACCTAGTTGGTTCATTCTCAAAAAGGACCAAAATGACATCACTATGTTAGAGTGTCTTACTCTGTGTTCAACTGTTGCTGCTCAAATCAGAATGAGCTCAGAATGCTCTGTCTCAGGTTGGACACAGTCCCCATTAACATTTGGGGTGGCTTCTCTAACTTTGCATATCTCATATTTCTTCTTGGCTAATTCACTTCTGCTTTACTCATGGAGCACAGAACCTTCTCTGATGGTCTTAAGTCACATCTTCACTCAGAAAGATGAGTCTTTCTGACTCCATGTCTAGCACCCTATCCACTAGCTACCCTGACTTGTATATTAAATATCAACAATATAACACTTTTTTGGAGAAACTTGTTTAGATATGTTAACCAATGTTTTATTTCAAATTGTATGGAAATTAGTCTGCAAAAGTTGATTCAAATCATGATTTGGAAGAAAACAGATCTCAGTGATATAAATGGAATTACTAAAATAGATAGTGCTATAGAAAATGGTGACTATATTTTCCAAACCAAAAATTAAAACACAATGTTTTGACAAATAATTTTATTAGTTGAGCCCATGGCTACAATTGTTCAGTCTTTCATATCAGAGTATATACAGCAGTATGTGTGGGCATATACTGCTAAAGACACCTAATCCAAGCTTATCTATAAGAGTTTTTGTGAGTAATTTTCTTGTTTCTTCAATCACTTCTCCATTCAATGGTCCCTAAATATTTTATAATGTATGTATTTTTACTGACTTGACTTGTTCCAATATTTTTTGCTAAAAAAAAAACTATTGGGCATTTTGATGGCTTATGGGACCAATAGTCCAGAACAGGAAACTGCCAGAAGGAATGTAATTCCTATTTAAAAAGCAGTTCAGGAACATTAGACCCCTAGGAAACATGCCAAGGCTGGTCAAGCTTAGAACCTAAAAGCAGCAATGTACATAGGGTAAAAGTATTTGGAAAAGGAAGACTGGAGAAGAGTTTATGCCAATAAAACTTCAAGGTTTTGGAGTCATTTAAGGAAAGAGTAATAACTGATCTTGAAGCAACAGAAAGAAGCCAAAATCCTTTCCTGATTCTCTCTTATGAGATAAAATAAATTCCTCCTTCATGTTCATGGGTACAGTGAACCTAGAGATTGTTTCCTGATCCTTGTTCATTAGACTTATATTTCTTGGTAAATAGAAAATGAATTGAACTGCCCTAAATTTTACTGCTTAACAATTATGTTTTGATTTTAATTAAAATAGAAAAGACAAATTACTATAATAAATGAGATATGGGTAGTTTCCTCACTTAATCATGTATTAAGTCTACTGAAGTTGTAGCTCTAAAGAACTCAAATCATGTTATAAAGTACCTACTATGTATAGGCACATTCCCTGCTCTAAAGGAGTTCAAAATCTAATGAGTGAAAGAATATGCAAATAATTATTTACAAACAAGATATAAACAAGACAAATTAGATGTGATCAACAGAGAGAAGATACTAACATTAAAGGGAATCAGGAAAAGCTTCTTTTAAAAGAAGATTTTAGCTAAGAAAGGAATGCAGAATAAGTGAGGAGAGAATTCCAAATATTAGAAAAAGTTAAGGAACATGTATGGAATAAGGAGATGGAGTATCTTGTGTGAGGAAGAGCAGGAAGCTAGTGTCACTGGATCACAGAATACATGGAGAAGACTAATGTTTAAAAAGATCTTTGCGAGATCTTAGAGGAGGGAAAGGGGCCCACATGTGCAAGAATGTTTGTGGCAACTCTTTCCGTAGTGGCTAGAAACTGGAAACTGAAGGGATGCCCATCAATTGGAGAGTGGCTGAATAAATTATGGTATATGAATGTTATGGAATATTATTGTTCTGTAAGAAACGACCAGCAGGACGATTTCTGAGAGACCTGGAGAGACTTGCATAAACTGATGCTGAGTGAAATGAGCAGAACCAGGAGATCATTATACACAGCAACAACAATATTACATGATGATCAATTCTGATGGACATGGCTCTCTGCAACAAAGAATTGTCTCAAACCAGTTCCAATTTTTCACTGAAGACCATATATACCCAGAGAGAAGGATATGAACTATGGACCACAACGTAACATTTTCATGATCTCTATTGACATTTGCTTGCGTTGTGCTGCCTTTCTCTGATTTTCTTTTTATTTCTTGTAGACAGGATTTTTCTTGCACAACTTGTGAAGTATTTCAATATTATTAACATGTAGTGGACTTCCTGTCATCTAGGGGAGGGGTGGGAACTGGGGGTAAAATTTGTAATGGAAAGCTTTGTAAAGATCAATGCTGGGGAACTACCCATACATATGTTATACAAATAAAAAGCTTTAATTAATTAAATAAAAAAGAAAGAAAGAAAGAAAAGATCTTTGCAAGGGTCAATGTTGAAAAATTATCCATGCATATAGCTTTAATTTAAAAAAAATGAGATGAAAAAAAAAATAGATTGGAAAGGCAGGAGGGGTCCAGGTTATGAACGCTCTGAATGCCAAATACAGCATTTCATATTTGATTCTGGATGTGATACAGAACAATTAGAATTTATTAAATAAGAGGGTGATTTCGTCAAACCTCTGCTTTAAGAAGATTAATTCTACTGTTAAGTAGAGGATGAGCTGGAATGGAAAGAGCCTTGAAGAAGAGAGACCAAACAAAAATACTGTAATCCAGTATAAGGGCCTGAACCAGGAAGCCTAAGAAGAGAAGAAGCTGTATATAAGAGATGTTACAAAAGAAGAAATAGGACTTTACAACTAATAGGATATGGGAAGTGAGAAAGAGTGAAGAGTCAGGTTTGACACTGGAATCTTGAGTCTGGATGTCAGGGCGGGGAGGGGCCTGCACAATAATAGGAAATTCAGGAAAAGGGGACAGTTTGGAGGAAATGATAATAAATTCAAGTTTAAGTTATTGACATGTTGAGTTTGAGTTGTCTACGGAACATTCAATTCAACACATCCAAAAAGTAGTTGGAGATTTGAGTCTGGAAGTCAAGAAAAAAAGTTAGAGCTAGATAAGGAGATCTAAGAATGTTCAGCCTAGAGATCATAATTAAATCCACAGCCATATGTGCAAGAATGTTTGTGGCAGCCCTTTTTGTAATGGCTAGAAACTGGAAAGTGAATGGATGCCCATCAATTGGAGAGTGGCTGAATAAACTATGGTATATGAATGTTATGGAATATTATTGTTCTGTGAGAAATGGCCAGCAGGATGATTTCAGAGAGGTCTGGAGAGACTTACAGCAACTGATGCTGAGTGAAATGAGCAGAACCAGGTGATCATTATACACGGCAACAACAATACTATATGACGATCAATTCTGATGGACATGGCTCTCTTCAACAATGAAATGTTTCAAAGCACTTCCAATTGGTCAGTGAAGAAAGCCATATACACCCAGAGAGAGGGATGTGAAATGTGGACCACAACATAACATTTTCATGCTCTCTATTGAGGTTTGCTTGCATTATGTTTCCTTTCTCTGATTTTTCTTTCTTGTAGATACGATTTTTCCTGCACAAAAATGATGTGTGGAAATATATAGACATATATTCAATTTGTCAAGTATTTTAACATAATTAACATGTAGTGGATATCCTGCCATCTAGGGGAGGGGTGGGGCGTAGGGGGGAAATATTTGTAATAGAAAGCTTTGTAAGGGTTAATGTTGAAGAATTACCCATACATATGTTTTGCAAATAAAAAGTTTTAATAATAAAAAAAATTAAATCCACAGGAGATGGTATAGAAGAAGAGGGCCCATGACTGAACCTTGGAAGACACCTCCCATGACCAGATGTCATGTTCTAGCAAAGGAGAATGAAAAGAAATCAGCCAGGTGAAAGACAAGGATAAAGTAATGTCTTAGAAACCTAAAGAGAATAGAGTATCAAGAAGATAATTGTTAACAGTATCAAAGACTACCAAAAAAAATTTTTTTTAAATTCATGACTGGGAAAAGGCCATTACATATGTCAATTAAGAGATCACAGTAACTTTAGAGAGAAGTTTCAATTGAATAAGGTCAGAAGCCAAAGTACAGAGAGCTAAGAAGAAAGTGGGGGGGGGGGAGAAGAGAGAAGGAAGCATAGGAACTAGTTATAGAGGGTCTTCTGAAGGACTTTGGTAATAGAAGAGAAAAGAGATATGGGACTTCTAGCTGGCAGAACTGGAAAGATCAAGTGAAGATTGCTCATCTGACAATAACCACTAGAAGTGATAGCACACTACTTGGACAGTGTTTAAAGATCATTCTCAATCTTGTCCTGAAACCACAAACACTTAAATGATAAATATCATTGCATTTTTTTTCCTATCTTAAAACAAAACAAAACAAAACACAGCTACTATGTGTTCAACACTACAGAGATAATGAAATAAAAGGCATAGCTCTTGCCCTCAAGTTACATTCCAGTTGAGGAAACAAGCCCATCCTGTCCTGAAGGAATAAACCAAAAGGTTTATGACCTGATGACCTGATTTAGATCACTGCCTTAAAATTTTTTTTAAATAAAAAGATTACTATCATTATTTCTAATACGCTATGCTTATATAACAACATACATGATGAAAAATATATTTGTACTTTTTTTAAGTACAGTTTAAGGATTAGCCTATGACTGAAGAAGTAACCTTGACCTAATACTTCTGCTACCCCAAGGTGACTGTTCAGAATTAAATAAAAAGTATCCTTTCCAAGGCCCAACCAATGGGAAAATATTTGTGGTTCCAAATCCATTCTGTTTAGATATCTTGGACATAGGGACTAGACTTGTGGCTTTATTAATATTACTCCTGTGATAAAGAAATTTTCTACCAATGCAGATGGCTAGCTTCTCTACAACTTGGAGTTTTAAGAATTTCCTAGCACACTGAAAGAGTAAGTGATTTTCCCAGTCACAAAATCAGTATGAATTATTTGCAGGTCTTAAGCCAGGTTTTCCTGAATTTGAGGCCAGGTCTCTAGTTTTCAGCCTCTCAGATTCCACCATACCAGCGAATTTCTTTCTAGACACTGGGGTGGACATTGAAGGATCTGGGGCTTTATAGCAGTTAATCCTTCTCCAAATCAAACTACCCCATTGACTCATAATCAGTTTTTATATTTCATTGCTTGCTTAGTTGGATTATCTTCTCACAATTTTAAAAAATATTTGAGGCAGCAGATGATTAGAACAAGTATTTCACTTTCATAATTCACTAAATCTGTATTAGTTCAAATGAAGGGATAACCCAATTAACTTGGAAAAATAAACAAGTCCTGTCAAAAATACTATACTAACCCTCCAGATTTGTCTTCTAACCAAAAAAAAAAAAAAAATTGCTACCTCACCACCCCACATAAAAAGGGGAATCTTACCATTTCTTATGACCCAATTAGTCTTTCAAAGTCTTGTTGACTAATGTTTCTCATTTTAATGTTTATACATAGCTGTGATGTATAAATTTTCCAAAAAAGACTGAAGATGAATACAATCCAGACATTCAGTTCAGCCTATTAGAGCTGGAAGGAAGATACCTTTATAAAAATCCCTTCAAGGAACTCACAATTTTTTCATTTAAAAAAAAAAAAAAGTGCCAGGCTCTTTGAAAGTGTTGTGGGGTTTTTTTTGTTTGTTTGTTTGCTTTTTGCTGAGGCAATTGGGGTTAAGTGAATTGCCCAGGGTCACATAGCTAGGGAATGTTAAGTGTCTGAGACTAGATTTGAACTCAGGTCCTCCTGACTTCAGGGCTGGTACTCCAACCACTTCGCCACCTAGCTGCCCCTAAAGTGTTTTTAAGTAGTTAAAACAGTGTTAAGATTCTTCCCATTTCTTCCACATCTCAAAGTTGTTTTGCTATTTAATAATCCCCATTACCCACACTATTCACCTGAGAGTAACAGACTGTAGTAATTGCAGTTCACAGTGAAAGCGTCAAGTCTAATAGACTTGGTTCAGATCCCAGCTCCACCACTTACTTATATGACCTTGGGCAAGTGAAGTGGCCTTTACAAGTCTCATGTTCCCCATAAACAAAGTGAGGTTGTTGGTCTAGATAGGTCTCTTGGAGGTCTGTATCCAAGATCTATAATCTTGCTAGAACAAGCAACAGATACATTTATTTTAATGACTGATGCAATCATCTTGTCAAACTAGTTCTATAATCTAAACAGTTTGGTAATGATCTCTAAATGTCCCTTTCATCCACCACTCTCCTTTGCTAATTTCATTTATTCCCATGGCTTTAATTGTTACTTCTGTACAAATGGCTTCCAAACGTTCATCTCCAGCCCTTACCTACCTGCTGAGTTCCAATCATGCAGTTTAACTTCCTGGGAAAATGTGTCAAAACAACTTTTCAAACTCAACAAGTTCCAAACTGATCATTTTCCCTGCCAATTGTCCATCCTCCTGTCTTCCCTATTTTTATTAAGCGTAATGCCGTTTCTCAAGCACGCAAATATAAAAATATAATTTTCCCAACTCCTTAATCATTTGTCTGTCCAGTTCTGCACACACCTTCATGTACTCTTTCCTCTACATTCTTACTGCCACTGTTCTAAAGCTCCTTATTCAGGAATTCTGTAATAGTCCCCTAACTGGTCACCCTGTTTCTACTCTCTTCTCTTTTCCAAGTCATCCTTCACACAGCTAGCTTTTTTCAATACAAAAGTGGTATAACAATGTCATTCCCCAGGTCAAAAACCTTAAGTGGCTTTCCCACTGTAGGTAGGTTAAATCATTATCCTGACATTCTACTTTGCCTAGACTTCCATAACCTGATCCCCTTTGTCACATTAGTTTCTAAATTTCTCCCATTAGATTTTAAGCTTCCCGATTAGATTCTAAACTTCTAAAGAACTGGAACTAATTTTCATCTTTGCATCCCCAGAAACTAATACATCATAGGTAGTTAATGTTTGGTAAATAACTACAAATATTTGAGAGGATCTCCAATAACAAATGAAGTGCATATAACTGGAATCAGTTACCAGAATTCCTTCAGAAAGGCAGTGATTTAAAACTGCAGGGGCAATGTCTTATCTAAACTCGGTACTCCACTCCCCACCCCCACTACCCCACCTTCCCACCAGGCAGGGTATTCCACAAACTGGGTATTTAAACATTTGTTGAATTCAATAATTTACGTAAATGTTCGTTTTGCTTTTTTCTTGATTTGTCTATTTGTCTTCACTTGGCTCTGAAATTTTCTTAATTTTCTAGTAGGAAGGGAAGGGGTTTGAGTGCCAAGGAATAATAGTGATTAAAGCGCTGAAAATTAAGGTGCTTGGAGAAGGCTGGGGGTGGAGGGATAGAGGAGGAGAAGCGACAGAAGAGGAAAAAGAGAAAAAAAAAAAAAACAGGAGAGGGAGGTATAGGAAGGGGGAAGAAGAAGACAGTAGAAAGGAGATGCAGAGGAGGGAGAGGAAGGGGGAGGAGGAGGAAGAAGAAGAAGAAGAGGTTAAGAAGGCGGAAGGGAAGAAAAGAGGAGGAAAAGGGAGGAGGAGGAAGGGAAAAAGAGATGGCGAAAATAAGCCGAGGGGAGGGTGGAGGAAGGGAGAGAGAGGACAGGAGTTTGGGGAATCAAGCGGTGTCTGAATCAGGCCGAAGGCATAAAGTGTCCAGCCCTTCCTCTGTCAACTTTCAGCTGTTGGTGGCTCGGCCACTCACCTGGACATCGGCCTGAGCACCTCGGAAAGCCCCATGCTGAGGGCAGTTACCCGGAGAGAGTCCGGAACAGCTACCCGAGGCTCTGGAAAAGCTTAAGGCACAGGCTGGTGCAATAGACAAGCCCGGTCCTCCAAGAAGCCTAGAGGGTCCTCCAAGGGGATAGAGAGGTCCTCCAAGGGGATAGAGCGGTCCGCCAAAGAGCTCGGAAATGCATGCGGAAGGAGGGGCAGGTGTCCTGTAAGCGTGAACGGAGGAAGGGACGTAATCGTGACGTCATGTGGGGAGGGGAGGGAAGGTGTTGACTTGCGTGGGTGGAGCCTCGCCGAGTGTTTTGGATTTAGTTTGTACCCAGAAAAATTTCATTGTGTGGTTTGCTGCCAAACTGAAATGTCAGAAGTAGGCCCCTCTCTCCCCTAGTGTAAAACAGACACTGCTTCCCTATTCATTTTTTTTTCAAGCGTTCCACATGCCCAGTGTTTATGTTCGTCTTTCAAAATTTCAAAGTAGAATTATTGCTGTTTCTTTTTAATAATGCTTTGCCTCTAAAATTATTACCAAAAATTAAAATAATATTCATTAAATAAATATTAAATGCCTCAGTGTGTTAATCTTGGGGAACACAATAACAAAAATTAAACAGTTCCCACAGCTTGGAATATATTAGGCAAATCAAATACCCAATACATACAAAATAATCAGTAGTAAGTAGGGGCTCAGGGTAGGATTGCTTTAGGAAGGTGAGCTGAGCTGTTTTATTGGATATAAAAATAAGTCAATTTATGTGAAAGTATGGGGGAGGGGGTAAATAATAGTAATGATGATGATGACAGTTTTACCAAAATTCACTGTTTTCATTAAGTATAAGTGGGTCCTTCTAGTCGCTCAAATTTGCAATCCTGGATTCACATTCTCTTCCTTCTCCTTTGTTAGGAAGATACAAAGTCCCACAGATTGTTTTCTCCACAACACTCTACCTCCACCTTCTTCTCAGGAATCAGGTCTATCACCATTATTCAGGTATTCATCCATTCTACCTGAAACTATAGCAACAGTTTCCTAATTGTCTCCCCATTTCTAGTCTCTATTAAATTCATTCTCCATATGGTTGCCAAATTAATTGTCCTGAAATGAAGATCTGATCACATCACACCTAAATGAAAGAATTAGATTAGATCAAAGCATCTTAAACTGTGAGTCTAGAAACCATATGGGATCTTGTAATTGAACAAGGGGATCATGAAATGATGATTTATTATCAGTAAAAGTTTGATTTCTATGTCATGCCTGGAGCCATGTAAAAATTTCTTAGAGGAAAAGGAATCATGCATGGAAAAAGTTTAAGAATCCTTCGATTAAATGACCCTAAGGTCTCGTCTTGCTATAAATCTACAATCTTATTCAAAATATTTAATGGTTCCCTAGTTCCTGAAGAAAAAAATAAAAATACCTAACATTGGCTTTTAAAATAGATGCTTTACCCAGAGAGAGAACTGTGGGAACTGAGTGTGGACCACAACATAGTATTTTCACTTTTTTTGTTGTTGTTTGCTACATTTTGTTTTCTTACTCATTTTTTCCTTTTTGATTTGATATTTCTTGTGCAGCATGATAATTGTGGAAATATGTATAGAATTGTGCGTGTTTAACTTATATTGAATTACATACCACTTAGGGAAGGGGGTGGGAGGAAGGGAAGGAAAAAATTTGGAACACAAGGTTTTACAAGGGTGAATGTTGAAATTTTTCCATGCATATGTTTTGAAAATAAAAAGCTTTAATTCAAAAAAAAGAAAAAAGAAATTTAAAAAAGTAAATAAATAAATTTCTAATTTGGTGTATAAAATAAAGTAAAATAGATGCTTTTTGGCTTGACTTAGAGGAGCCAAGATGGTGGAGTAAGGAGTAAATCACCATAACTCTCCCATATTCACCTCCAAATAACCATAATGTCCTAACCAAATCCTGAAAGAGCAGAACTAGAAAAAAGACAGGGTGAAACAATTTTTGAGCCCAAGAAACTTGGAAGATTGGCAGGAAAGGTTCATTTCACTTGAGGGGGAGAGCAACCCAGGACAGGAAGCATCCCAGCAAGCCAGCAGAAAGTTCTACCTCAGCAAACCAGCATTGGATTCTGAGCCCCAGTGCAATGGAGCAGGCAAACACCAAAACCAGGACACTCCATGTACCTCAGCAAACCAGGAGAACTGGAAAACTCCAGCTCTGAGAGTTATCACATGCTTCAACATAGTCATGGGCAAAGAAGCAACCTCCCAGGCTGGACTTACTTCACCACTTACTTCATCCACTTACTTCAGTGTAGCCCCAGGCAAGCAGGTAGATGCCAACTCTATGAGTATCTAAGCAAAGAGGCAGCTGCCAGTCCAAGCAAACAGGCATCCACCAGCAGCCAGGTCTCCATATGCTTCATCATAAGCCTGAGCAAATAAGCAATCTGAAGCAGCTAGACTTCCACATGCTTTATTGTAGCTGCAGAAAAAAGACAATTTCCCTAATGAATATCAGTGCAAAAATTTTTGAACAACAGTGAAGAAAGCCATATACACCCAGAGAGAAGGATGTGAAATGTGGACCACAACATAACATTTTCATGATCTCTACTGATGTTTGCTTGCATTGAGTTTCCTTTGTCTGATTTTTTTTCTTGTAGATACAATTTCTCTTGCACAAAAAAATGATAAGTGTGGAAATATGTATACATATATTCGATTTGTCAAGTATTTTAACATAATTAACATGTAGTGGATATCCTGCCATCTAGGGGAGGGGTGGGGAGTGGGGGGGGGAAATTTGTAACAGAAAGCTTTGTAAGGGTCAATGTTGAAAAATTACCCAGACATATGTTTTGCAAATAAAAAGTTTTAATAAAAAAGATTTTAAAAATTTTGAACAAAAGTTTGAACAAAATATTCACAAGGTGATTACAGCAATATATCACAAGGTTTACACACTATGACCAGGTGGGATTTATCCCAGGAATATAGGGCTGATTCAATATGTAGGAAAACTATCAGCAAGATGGTGACCATAGCAATAAAAAAAAAGAGAGAGAGAGAGAGAAATCATACACTTATCTCAGTAAGTGGAAGAAAACCTTTTGACAAAATACAGCATCCATTTCTATTTTAAAAAAAATTAGAGAGCATAGGAATAAAGGGAATGTTCCTTAAAATAATAGGCAGTTTCTATCTAAAATCATCAGCAAATATTGTCCACAATGAGGATAAGCTAGCAGTCTGCCCAAAAAGATCAGGGTTGAAGTGAGGATGTCCATTATCACCACTATTATTCAATGTAGTACTGTAAATGTTAGCTAAAGCAATAAGAGAAGAAAAGAAATCAAAGGAATTGGAATAAGCAATGAAGAAACAAAACTATCACTCTGCAGATGATATGATGACATAATACCTTTTTAGTTGCACAATACATGCAAAGATAGTTTTTAACATTCACCCTTGCAAAACCTTGTGTTCTAAATTTTTCTCCCTCCCTTCCCCCTACCAAGCTTCCCTAGAGAGCAAGTAATCAATATAGACTGATTCTTTTGAACATTTCTTTTAAACATATTTCCACACTTATGCTGCACAAGAAAAATCTGATCAAAAAGGGAAAGGATGAAGTGGTGGAAATACTATGTTGTGATCGAAATTCAATTCCTATAGTCCTCTTTCTGGATCCAGATGACTTTCTCAATCACAAATCTATTGTAATTGGCCTGAATCACCTTATTATTCAAAACAGCCAAGCCCATCACAATTGATCATCACATTGTCTTGTTGTTGCTGTATACTATGTTCTCTTGGTTCTGCTCACTTCACTTAGCATCAGTTCATGTAAGTCTCTCCAGGCCTTTCTGAAATCATCCTGCTGAGCATTTTTATAATAATATTCCATTACATTCATATACCGTAACTTATTCAGCCATTCTTCAACTGATGGGTATCCACCCAGTTTCCAGTTCTTTGCCACAACAAAAAAGACTGCTACAAACATTTTTGCACATGTGGATCCTTTTCCCCTTTTTATGATCTCTTTGGGATACAGACCCAGTAGAGACACTGCTGGATCAAAGGGTATGCACAGTTTGATAGCCCTTTGGGCATATCTCCAAATTGCTCTCCAGAATGGTTGATCATCAAACCATTTTATAAAGTGCTAACCATCAAAAGTATCTGGTACTGGACAAGAAATGTAGTGGTGAATAGAATAGATATACAAGACAGCAGCCAATGACCATAGTAACCTAGTGTTTGATAAACCTCAAAATCCCAGCTTTTAGGATAAGAACTTACTATTTGACAAAAGCTGGTAGAAAAACTGGAAAACAACACGATACAAACTAGATACAGACCAATATCTCACACCATGTACCAAAATAAGGTCAAAATGGACGCATTATTTAGACATAAAGGTTGATACCATAAGCAAATTAGAAGAACCAGGAATGGTCTGTCTGTTTTATGGAGAAGGGAAGAATTCATGACTAAAAAAAGAGATAGAGAATATTACAAAATGTAAAATAGATAAGTTTTATTTGGTTACATTAAAAAGATTTTATACAAACAAAAATAATGCAACTAAAATTAAAAGGAAAGCAAAAAGCTGGGAAACAGTCTTTATAACAACATCTCTGATAAAGGCCTCATTTCTCAGTTATATGGAAAACTGAGTCCAATTCATTAGAATACACACCATTCACCAATTGAAAAATGATCAAAGGATATAACAGGCAGTTTTCAGTGAAGAAACTAAAGCTATTTATAGTCATATGAAGAAGTACTCAATCACTTTTGATGGGAGAAATGCAAATTGAAATAATTCTGAGGTACCACCTCATACTTATCAGATCAGGTAAAATATCAGATGCTATAGAGAATGTGGGAAAATTGGGACACTAATGTGTTGTTAGTGGAGTTATGAACTGATCCAACCATTCTGAAGAGCAAGATGGAACTATGTCAAAAAGCAAGCAAATTATGCATAGTCTTTGATCTAGTGATACCACAACTAACTTTCTGTATAACACGAGAGATCATAAAAAATGAAAAGGGCCTACATGTGCAAAAATATAGCAGTCCTTTTCATGTTTTCAAGGAGTTGGAAACTGAGATGTCCATCAGTTGGGGAACGGCTGAACAAGCTACTGCTATATGAATGTAATGAAATATTATGTGCAATAAGAAATGATGAACAGGCAGATTTCAGAAAAACCTAAAAGGACTTGTACAAACTGATTCAAAATGAAATGAGCTGAACCAGGAAAACATTTTACCCAGTATCAGCAACACTGTGTAATCAACTATGAATGACTCAGCTCTTCTCAATAACACAATGATCCAAGATAAATACAAAGGACTCATAAAGGAAAATGTAATCCACATCCAGATGAAAAAACTGATGGCCTCTGAATGCAGATCAAAGAATATTTTTTCACTTACTTTATTCTTTTTTTGTGTTTTTTTCTTTTTATTTATTTCTTCTTTCACAACTGTGACTAATATGGGAATGTTTTATAACATGACAAATACATGATATGTCAAATGAAATAAGTTTGAACTTATTCTCCCCCCAAGTGGAGATAGCATAAGAAAGAGTAGGTTCCTTGATATTGGGGGAGATGTTTGTACTTCTGTTCTTGGTGATGCCTTCTAGTATCACTAAGATCACAACTTCTAAGTAAATATCCCTTTGTAAAAACTAATATATATTAATTGGTTAAATGATATTATGACACTAATCTTTGCATCAATTGATTGTATGGGAGATACTAACTATAACTAGTAATTAATAAATGAACATACTAGAATGAGGCCTTAAGCTGATTCTTTTAGAAAAGAATCATAACCTCTCAGGGGTTCCTCTAGAATAAAAATAGTTAGCATTTACATAGAGCTTTTTATGTGTCAGCAGCTGTACTAAGTACTTTACAATTGTGACCTCATTTGATTCTCACAATAACCCTGGGAGATAGGTCCCAACTTTTAAATGAGAAAAATGAGGCAAACTGAGGTTAAGTGGCTTGCTCAGGATGATAGGCCTAGTAAGGGTCTCAGGTTAGATTTAAATTCAAGTCTTCTTGGTGCATAGGTGCCTTTAGAATCCTGAGAGCAAGAAATATCCCTGTTCCCAGGGATTTACCCAACTCATCAGTCCAAGTGGGAGCTGTGATAAAGACTCTCAGAATTTACAAAAGTATTTACCCTACCAGGTCATTTCTAAAATGTAACTTGATTTGATGGATAGAATCCATTCCATGCTTATGAGACCTGGCATGTTGGTTTATAAAGTCAATCCTCTGCTGGACTAAATGATTGTAGTGACATGGCCTTAATCTGAAAATTCTGGCATGGACTCTAATACTCAAAGCTTTCAAGCTCACAAGGTCACAGCCTAGTCCAATCCAGCTGAAAAATTCCTTCACCAAGGGTAAGAAAGAATAGACACAATACAAATAGAAGCAATAGCAGGGACATGTATTGTGATTCCAATTAGATTTAAAGTAGACCAATGGTGCTGGTGCTACCTTTCTCAGCACTGGCAAACTTCATGCCAGCTACAAGTGATGGGGAGCCCAAGACCTCTCCCTACAGAGAACCACTGTAGCTTGTCCCCCTCACTAGAGAGAGAAAGAGCTGAGTTTGTAATGCTCAGGGAGAAACTGAGGCAGTATCACACATGGAAATTAGGTAATGCTTTATTGATGTTAATTGAGAGTTCAGAATCCACAGCTATGGATCAAGACTGGTGGGACTCATGTCTCAAAGCATGCAATCCAGGCCCGAAGACAGACACAGTCAGCCGACTGAGTACAAAGTACACAGCCACAGCCATGTTAGCTGACTGAATACAAAGTACTCAGCAACTCCATTGCTGGAGAACACTAGTTTTATAATCTTCCTAGCCCAAGGGAAACAAAGAACTCATGGGAACAGCTGAGCACATCTGGTGTCCAAGGAAACCATAAATTCAGTTCTGACAGGTTAGGAGTAAGGGATGCCTTGGCAAAGAAGACTACAGATAAGGGGTTGGGGGCTGCTGGAGAAGCTGGGACAGTGTTTGGGTCGTTTAGATAAGGGTAGGTCGAGGCTGGCCATCTGGAGGTTTCATGATTACTTTGGAATGTGAATCCAATTATTTCTGAAGGTCAGGAAGTGGGGATTTCTATTCTGGGACAGAGCAATTAAGGGAGACTGAAACAGCAATTAAGGGAGACAGATACTGCAACTGAGGGAAACTGAGACAGTAACTGAGGGAAACTGAGACAGTAACTGAGGGAAACAGATAGTAACTGAGGAAAACTGAGACAGTAACTGAGGGAAACTGAGACAGTAACTGAGGGAAACTGAGACAGGCACAACAAGTTGCTACCTTTAGTTCTAGCACAACAGCTAATCAGAAATCCATTTTTTTTTAAACCACATGATTAACAGGTCAGAAACAATCCTATCTGAATATGCTGTGAGGTAGAAAACAAAAATCTCCCCCAAATATCATCATGCCCTTTCAGAAGCAAGCTCATCAAGACTTCTCATGTGGTTTGGCAGCAGGCAGAGCATGCTTTGGCCAGTCTCCCATTATGAATCTCAATCATTTCCAAACATAATCCCCGGTCTATGATGAAACAGAAATGTGTCTCCTATAAGTCAATTGGGAGACACTAACACAAGCAAAAAACAATTCTTCCTCTTAAGATACTGAGATCTAATGGGGGAGATGGCACGCAAATAACCATGTGCAAACATAATAGATGGAAAATAAATTGAAGATAAACAACAAAGGAAAGACTCTAGTGTTAAAAGGGAATGAGGAAAGTTTCTTGTAGAAGACAGGATTTTAATTGGGACTTGAAAGAAGCCAAAGAGGCCCAGAGGAAAAGTAATGCCGGTGTGAGGAACAGCCACTAAAAATGTCTGGAGTCTTTCTTGACCAGTTCTAATGGTCTTGTGATGAAGAAAGCCATCTGCACCCAGAGAGAGGACTATGGGGACTGAGTGTAAATCACTATATAATATTTTCACTTTGTTGTTGTTGTGTTGTTTGCTTGTGTTTTGTTTTCTTTCTCATTTTTTTCCCTTTTTGATCTGATTTTTCTTGTGCAGCATGATAAATGTGGAAATATATATAGAAGAATTGCACATGTTTAACATATCCCTATCTAGATGAGAATGTGGGAGAAAGGAGAGAGAAAAAAAAATTTAATTAAAAAAAAAAAAAAAACTTCTTCCTGAGTCTATGCCAGCCACCATCCTTAATCACACCAAAAAAGGATGTGGTGGCTCTTTGATTTTCTTTGTAATACAGAATGCTTTCTGATGCTCTAATTCCTCTTAAACTTCTTCTAGAAGTTCAAAGAGATTATCAAACTGGTCACTTCTTCTATAGGGTCTGCTTAAGGCTTCCAAGCCAATCTGGTTTGGAGAAACTATGAACTGAGAGTAATATAATTCATACACTTGACTATTTACAAGTTGTATGCCCAGCAAAATGTAAGCTCCTTGAGGACAAGGACTATTTTTTGTTTTAGTCTTTGTATCTCTCACATCTTTTCATATTTGGTTTTTAAATGAATATTTCATTAAATTAGTTCTAAATCCATTTGTTATTATGGTTGAAAATTAATTATTCCCAGAACAGTACTTGTCCTTTGCACTCTGGACCACCCCTTACCAGAGAAATGTTCTATGTCCAAAATCTATCTACCAACAATAAACCTTCCAGCTATCTTTTTTTATAATGCAAAGATTAACAGGAAAAATGTTATCAGGAAGAAGTACTTCACAGAATAATTTCCATTACATATGAGGCAGTTAAGTTTAATAGGTTTTTTTCACCCAAACACTTTAAAGATTTTTTGCCCAGATTTTTACATTAGTTATGTAAATCAAAGCTCATTTTTTCTGACCATTGTCTTATATAGTAGCTAAGTACCCAGTAAATTGAAGATGGAAAAAGACTGCATCAGATCAAAGCCACACATTATAGTTGTTGTCTCATTATTTCATGCATCTTAGTTTTCTTCTTCCCCCAAATAAATTATAAACTCTTTTGGTACAACAACCATATCTAATAATGTGTGTTTCCTAATGTATTGTTACTATTCAATAAATATTTGTTCATTGATTGGCTGACTGGTTAGAATATGGGTTAAAAAGCAGTGATTCACTCCACCCACCCACTCCTCCACTTTGAGTATAAGTTTATTATTTATACAGAATTGTGACCATAAGATTAACTTATATGGAACCAATGTGAAGTAGTGGAAAAATTGCTAGATTGAAAGTCTGAAGAATGTGTTCAAATATTAGCTCTGAAAATGACTACCTGAGTTTTCTTCACAAAGTAAAATTTTAAAACAAAGAAAGGTAAATATATTTTCAAGATGTACTTTCCCTTGTCTAGAGGAAAGACTTTAGGTTTCCCCTGAGGGTATCTAAGAAGAAAAATAGAGAATTACATGGGGGAGGAGGAATGACTTTTTAGCAACAAAGCATCTATCTATATATGCACCTATAGTGTCATTGGCCCACACAGCTTTTCTCCCAAGTGTCTGCATCTGATGCTCGTGGTAGTTGCCTCTAAAAGAACTCCGATTTTGCCAGTTCCATCATAGTCTCTCTTCCCCCAATTCCATGTTACATTGTCTCACTGGGGCTCCTCAAGGCCCCAAAAGAGTAGCAAGTTGGGGTCATCCAGAGACAACCCAGAGCATGGCAGATTGTCACCCAACCAATAGCCAATGCCCTTTACAATTCAGACAAGTCTTTTATATTTAGTAAAAGGATGACAGGGTATAGGTAAATCTTAGTACTTGGTTATCATATTAATATCTCTTGTTACTGGCCTCTTTGGTTTTTTTTTTATTTTATTTGAAAAAATACAGTAAGAAAAAAAAAGAAATATAAAACAAAAGAGAACAAAAGAGAATGACATGTGCCCAGCAGAACATCAGGGAGGATTCAAAATATATAACAGATTACCAGATCAAAAAAATATATACATATAAGAAGAAATATATTCATGAATGTCCTTTTTTTTTTTTACTTTCTTGTAAATTGTTCTTTGGTTCTCTAATGCACATCTTATTTACTTTATTCTTTCCCCCCCTTTCATCTTCCCCACTACCTCCAAACAAACCACAGTTAAAAAAATATATATTTATGTAGATATATACATTCATTAACACACACATATACCCTACATACACCCGGGTCTTTCCTATCTTTGCTGATTTTTTAATTAAATTCTGCTCCCTAAATTGCCTTACTATTACTTAATCTCCCCCCACCCAAGGATCCCTCATTTGTCTTCTTCACCCTTTACTTCCCCATCTGCCCATTCGCCCATTCATCCCCCCTTATTTATTTCTAGATTGGGAAGGTGCTATATTCTTTGTGGCATATATGTAGTGTTTCCTATTGAACTCATTCCTGATATAAGTCCTCAAAATTAAGAGCCTTTCTTCCCCCCTCTAATGCCTCTGTGTCTATACTTCCTCTGCATCTCATTTGTATAACAAGATTACTATTTTTACCTTAATTCTGCCAATCTTTCTTTTAAGCTATCCTGATAATATACACATATAAAAACATAAATAATTTGTCCATGTTTAAACATTTTGACTATGTTAAATTCCTTAAATTGATCTTTCATATTGGCTCTTATATGTTAAATTTTCTGTTAAATTCAGATTTATTTAATAGAAAGTTCTGAAAATCTGCAAGCTCATTGATTGTCCCATTTTTTCTCATTTAAAATTATAGATAATTTTGCTGGATATATTTCTGGCCACAAGCCTAGTTCTTTTGATTATTGGTAGATATGATTCCAGGACCTGCAGTCTTTTATTGTAGCTGCTGATGAGTCTTATACATTTCTAATTATAGCTCCAGCATATTTGAATTGTTTTTTTTTTTTCTTGTTTCTGGCAAAACTTTCTCTCTGACGTGGGGGTTTCAAAAATTTGGCAATAGTATTCCTGTGTGTTTTCCACAAAGGATCTCTTTGAGATGGTGATTGGTGGATTTTTTCTATTTCTACTTTCTCTTCATGTTCTATCACTCCAGGACAACTTTCTTGGATTATTTCCTGCATTATTGTGTCAAGGTTCTCTCTTTGGTCAGAGCTTTCTGGCAGTTAAATTATCTTTATATTTTCTTTTCTTGATCTGTTCTTCAGATTTGTCATTTTTCTTATGTTTCACATTCTGTTCTACTTTCTCATTCTTTATAATGTTTTATTATTTTTTGGTCTGTCATAGCTTCATTGGCTCAATTCTAATTTTTAAAGATTTATTTTCATCTTTGAGCCTCTGTACCTCCTTTTCTAATTGGTTAACTTTTTTTTCATAATCTTGTTTTTCTTGGATGGTTTTTATTTGTCTTTTTAGTTTTTACTGAATGTCTCATTTGATTGTTAAATTATTATTTTTTTTTTTAGTTTTTCTATAAATTCTCCTTGGACAGAGTCATTTCTTTAGGGTAGAAGCTTTTTTTTTTTTTTTTTTTTTACCAAAGTGTCCTCCCTTGAAGATGTACTCTGGTCTTCCCTGTTCCCCTATGTTTCAGTGATGGGGTTCTTTCTTCTTTGCCAGTTTATTTTTTTTAATAAGTGCTATTATTGTAAGCACCTCTAATCATGGGATGAAGGAATGGTATCTCAAGCTTCCCTTCAGCTCTCCCCTCTAACCAGGAACACTAAACCAAGAGTTCCATCCTCCTGCAAGTGCCCAGCTCCATAAGTGTCTCTGCCCTGCTGCTTTTGCAGTCACTAACTGTTGGTTCCTTCTGGTTCAGAGCCAAGTCTCAGCAGCACAACTAGGCCTGGTGATCCCAATCAGCCAAAATTCCTTCACTCTTCAAAAAAAAGAAAGTAAGAAAGAAAGAAAATAGTATGCTTTGGTTTGTATTTAGGTGCCACCAGCTCTTTCTATGGAGGTGAATACTATATTCATCATGAATCTTTTAGGATTGTTTTGGATTATTTCATTGCAGAGAATAGCTAAGTCATTCACAGTAGTTTTTTGTATGATATTGCTGTTACTGTGTACAATGTTCTCTTAGTTTTGTTCATTTCACTATCAGTTCATGTAAGTCTTTCCAGGTTTCTCTGAACTTATCCTACTTGTCATTTCTTATAGCACAATAATATTTTATTACAATTATATAAACTTCAGCCATTCTCCAATTGATGGGCATCCCCTCAATTTCTAATTCTTAGTCACCATAAAAAGGTTTGCTATAAATATTTTTGTACAAATAGGTTCTCACACACACATCCACATGTTTTAAAAATCTCTTTAGGAAACAGACTTAGTAGTGGTGTTGCTAGATCAAAGAGTATGCGCATTTTTATAATCCTTTGAGCATAGTTCCAAATTGCTCTCCAGAATGGTTGGATCAATTCACAATGCCACAAACAGTGCATTGGTATCCCAGTTTTCCCATATCTCCACCAACATTTATCATATTCTTTTCTGTCATATTAGCCAATCTGATGGATTTGAGGTAGTACCTCAGAATTATTTTGTTTCATTTCTCTAATCAATAATTATTTACAGCATTTTCCCTTATGACTACATAGATATATAAGCTCTAAGCTTTTATACTGGTGCTGATTGTAAGAGAAATATTGATTTGTAAGAGAAATAACATTGAGGAGCCTAGGATTAATGAGAGAATTGAACCTAAAGATGTAAAAACAAGAATATCAACTTAGCTAGACCTAGAACTCTAACCTATGAGTGCTGGAGATAAAACAGTACTGAGACAGGAAAGTCAAGACACAAATTTCAGTGAAGAAAATAAACTTGAAAACCAAATTCATCCTGAGCAGGAAGGCTTATTGGCTTATGGCAAGGTTAGGGCATTTAACTCTGAAAACCACAAAAGGCAAGATCCAGCACAATTATTCTTAGGTCTTAAATAAACAATTCGTATGGCAAGCCCACATATGCAGGATTGTTTGGAACAACCCAACTTGGGTCCCATGGGAACAGTCTTCAAGTTACTAGAATCATTTGAGTCTTGTAATTACCTCAACTCTCAGGAGTCGTTGAACCTTGTGATTGTTCAACAGTACAGATTAGAATTAGCATGATATGACCAAGAGTGTAGCCCCTGGTTCAGTTCACTTATAAGAAACAGGGATATAAAATAAGCCAGGGGATGCTGATTATCACTCTCTGCTGCAGCACAGCTGCTTCTGGCTCTCAGGTCCCTGGGAAAAATAGGAAAGTTCCAACATATCTAAATAGTTACTACTTGATAAAAAAAAAGTCATAAATCCCTCAAAGAACACCTGGTGCTAATCAAAATAATACATTTTGCCAGAAGGTGAGATTATCCAGAGGTGCAAAGAATTGTTGTAATGCTAAACTCAGGGCACAGCTTACTTGTAAGACCTTAGCACTGGAAAACAGAAGACAAGGAAAAAGAGAAAGTAATTGGCAACACAAAATGAGGCATGGAAAAATAAGAAAAGGCAGGTAGAACAAACAGAAGGTTGAGTAAACTGATATGAGTTGTGGTGGAGCCAATTGTTTATTTAAGAAAGTTTTAACTTTTAAAATTAATAATTGTAAAAAGTTTTAATTAAGTATTCAAGGTTGAGATGTAGCTTTAAGAAACAAAATTGAAAACCTCAAATGTTATGAATAAGAGAAATTATATAATTACTTACTAGGATTGTACAGTGTTTGTATTTCTGCCACAGTTATGTTCCAAGTATAGGCTGGTCTCATGAAAGAGAAGATGAAGTAAATAAAATATCTGCCTACACTCTGAGTTGTTAAGAAGGAAGAAAGGTCCCAAAGGAAACAGAAGCAATAAGATAAAAAATAAAAATAAAAAAAAGAGTTTTGAGGTTGAAGAGGGGACACTTGACCCTTCTTAGGATGATAAAGAATGGAAGTGTTACACCAAAGAGAAATAAAAGGAAAAGGACTGCTAAATAATTTGAGTTTAAAAATAGATTTGATGTTCTTCCTAAAGAGAAGATAGGAAGAAGAAAAAGAGTCTGTTTGTCCTCCCAAAGATGGCATAGGCAAAAGAACCTACATTAAATTCAAGTAAAAGATCATCTAGTATGGGCCACGAAAAAGTAGCAAATAATTATCAGTAATTCCCTGCTTAGGGTTACAGAGACAGCTAGTTGTTGATGTCATAACAAACAATAGAAGTCTTTTGTCTTCTTGGGCCTTGTAGTCAAAATATAAACGGAAAACCTCTCAAGACTTCTCAAAATAGATGACAAATAACCACTTGTAGTGATTCAGGTGGGCACAAATGACTAGATTTTGGGAAAGCAGAATTCAGTATTCAGAGGAAAGAAAAGTAGGATTAATCTCATGGACTAAAATGATTCAAAGAAAAGTCAGCCCAGAAGGAATGGGGAGATGTTCAAGAATAAAACTTTGAGAGATGAAAGGAAACAATTTAAATAGAGGAAAAAATGGGATTTATGTGGATAAATGAATGTGGGTGCACAGGGAACTCTAAACAACTTTTTTTTTAATGTATAAAATATCAAAGCAAGAACAGATAAATATAAGAGCGGCATAGTCTTATAAAGATATTGTCAAGAATGCTAGGGCCCAGAGTAAGCTGATGCTGATAAAAGAAACTAAGGACAACAAAAAGGTGTTTTGTTTTGTTTTTTTAATTATTTTGGGAGAAAAATGAAGATAAAGGAACAAAATAAGACTTTTATTTGGAGTGGATGGATAGGATAATGATAACTAACAAGAGAAATAAGATAGAATTGTTTGATTTTAATTTTGCTTCTGTTTTCTCTGCAAAGGAGGATGACCTTGACATTGGATATAACAACAAAAACAACAAAAATAAAAAATTGTTAGGGAGTTTATAGTTAAGATAATTAAAAGATAAAAAAGGACATCTTGCTGCTCTTGATAAATTCCAGTCATTTGACCCAAATGAACTATATCTTAGGGTCTTGAAAGAACTGACATGTAATTACTATCCCATTATCAATGATATTTGAAAGATCTTTGAAAATGGAATATTGAAGAAAAGCAAATGTTCAAGTTTTAGTGTAAGTTCAATTCCTGGGGAAATTCTAAAGTTGATCATTAAAGAAGTGATTGGCAAACATTTAGAAAGAGAAGCAATGATTACAAAAAGCTAGTACAGCTCCTTCATCTAAACAAAGTCATCAGAGATTAGCCTCATTTTCTTTTTTTAAAATAGATTTCTAAATTAAATTGATTTAGTTTCCCTAGATTTCATCAAAGCTTTTGATAAAATATCTCATGCTATCATTGTGGAGGAGATAGATCAAAAGATACCAATTAGACAATAAAACAATCAAAAGAATCCAGGACTAATTTGATGGCTGGACTCAAAGAGTAGTTACTAATGGTTCAGGGTCAACCGCGCAAAAAATGACAGCGGATCTGTTCACAGTAATCTGTTCTTTACTCTGTGAAGCTTGGTATTTTTAACAGTATCTTGGATGAAAGTATATAAAATATACTTATCAAATTTGCAGATGGCACAAAGCTGGAAGGGAGAGCTAATACAGTAGACATCAATTAGTCAGGATATAAAAGATTGAATCAAATAAAAGTAGATATAAATGGGGTAGATAGGGATAAAAGTAATGTCTTGCCTTTGAAGATAAAATAATTTAACTTCAGAGACACAGGAATGGAAAGTGTGTTTGACTTTTCTCTTCTGATGGTGTCCTCACCATGCTCCCCAATAGGCACAGGTCATTTCTGGGGTTCTCTTAGATAAGCTCCCTTCCATAGCTCTGTTCTTTACAGCCCTCTACAAGGGCCAATTCTCTCTTCAATTTGTAGTTCTCTTCTCTGCTGCTTTTGTTCAGTCACTTCAATTGTATTTGTCTCCTTGTGGCCCCATTTAGAGTATTCTTGGCAAAATCATGGAGTAGCTTGCCATTTCCTTCTCTGTTTCATTGTATAGGTAAGGAACCTAAAGCAAACAAAATTAAGTGATTTGCCCAGAGTCACATGCCCAGTTAGTGTCTGAGATTAGATATGAAATCATAAAGATGAGTCTTCCTGCCTCCAGGGCCAGCACACTATCTACTGCATCACCCAGCTGCCCTCTTCTGCACTGCCAGAGCTATTATTCCTTGAAGCTGTTTTGTGCCTTGATCGTCTCTATTTATCTGGAGAGTGTCAGCCTTGGTTCCTTCCTTTAATTACTTAACTCTCTAAACCGTTTGATACCTAGAATAATTGTGTCCTAATCAAAGAGTAACTCTGCTCCTTGGCACCATGGTCAACAGAAAGAAGAATAAAAGTTCCTTTTTCTCCTTCTGGCCTTTGGTGGATCCACACAATCATATTCTAGAGCTGCTTCCTGCTTCAAACACTTTGTTCTTCAGATCTTAATTGGCTTAGATTTTTAAAGCAGCTAGGAACACAGTCTATTTGGCAAACTTCACTCTGCCAGTGACAAGCAGTCCTTCCTATTCAATAAAAAACTCCTTAAAGATATCAGGGAATATACTTTTTTTTATCATTTCATTAGCATATTAACACTTCTGAGATTTGTTCCTTACATTTTCTATAATTATATCAACTAGCTGATGGGGGAGAGGAAATAAATTCTCCCACACACTATTCAAAAAAGAATGATTAAGATGGTAGGGTGCTGGGTTCTTGTCTTTTGGAACACTTACTGAAGAAACTGGGGATATTTAGGCTGGAGAACAAGAATACTTGGCAGAGGCAGAGAGAAGTGAAGATAGGTATTTCCAAGTATTTGAAGGGTTATCATATGGAACAGAGCAAATTTATTCTACTTAGTCACATCAGACAGAACTATAAACAATAGGTTGAAGTGATAAACAGGCAAATTTAAGCTTTTTTAATGAGAAAATTTGTGAATAATTATAAATATCTAAAAGTGGAGCTAATTCCCTATTCTTTAGATGAGGTGGACAACCAAAGCTGCATGAGCACTTTGAGACATTGGAAAGGAGAAACTTATTCTAATACAGAATGGAGTAGAGGTCTTGGGGTCCCTTCTATATCTAAGCTTCAGTGATTCTGTACATTTCCCTTATTTATCTTAACTAAACTTCTCATTGCAATTTTAACATTTTGCCTTGTTTTATGGTCCAAATGGATACCATGTCATCTCTTAGATTATAAGGTTTTTGAAGGAAAGAACAGTCTTATTTTATCTGTGTAGTTTGCCAAGTGATTATACTGGAGACTCAATATATTTTGGTTAAACTGTTTAGCTTATAGAATAAACTACAGATTTAAAGACACCATCATGACAGGAGGAGAAAAGAGAGTCAAAGATGATTGTAGAGATTGGCCTAGGACTCCCAGTCACAATCACGTGTTCACATCTACTATGTGCCTCCCTGTTAATCCTTTGGATGATTATGTTTTTCAATTCTTCAGAAACTATGACTAATAGCCCTATAACAACTATGACTAACAGTGATGGTAATGATAATTGAAAATTGAAAATAGTTGGTAACTAAAATACAAATTAATCTATAAATTTAGATTTGTTAATCAATATTTGATATTGATATCAATCAATATAATTCAATATTTATAAATTAAATCAATATAAATATTTAGATTATACACAGATTAATAGGATTCAAAATATAATTAGCTCTGTTTGCCAAAGGACCAAGGAAAAACAGAAAATATTCTTTAACTTCTCTCATAATCAAATCATATACATTGAGCTTTTGACTAAAATATTTTGAAGAAAAAAGACATTATTTTCATGTCTATATATTAAGAGAAAACTCCACTAAGGAAACATCTGAAAGCAGAAGCACTAACACAAGCACTATGAACTATTTCCTGAAGTTCCTCCTTATCAGGAGTTATAGGTAATTGAAATTTTGCTAGAACATGAAACATACTTTCCTTCAAATTCATTTGTGCTGCATAGAAGTCTATGCAACATAATTTTAAAATGCTATTATATGAATCTTGTAATATTTTGAGAAAAAAGACAAATTCTCATATAGATTTCAGCACAACCACTCCTGACTACCTGAACCTCCATATGTCACTTGAGTTCAATACTACCCTATCTTTATTTAGTATGTTCTAGTAACACTACAATTGGTAACCATCCTCAATTTGATATGAATCAGCAGACCCATCCCTCCTGACCCTTCTTTTCTTATCAAGTCTGACCAGAAGACTGGAAAGTCAAAGCTATGTAGCTGCTGTAGTCTCTATTTCTCTAATTCAATAGGTTATATATACGCATTACTTAAAGGGAAAGAATATTTTATCATTAATGAATACTAATGAAATATTAGTCATTGCCACTTTTATTCTATAATAATACCATTTGAATCTATGCAATGGTATTACTCTAGAAAGGGGATTTGGTAACTAGGATATATCTGAATGGCAATGATTTTCACTTTACACAGGCATTCTACAAGGTCTAACTGATAAATAATAATCTATTTTCATTAAGAGTCTTCCCCAAATAAGATGGGAACAAAAGAAATATCAATAGTTTCTATAACACATTTAAAATTTTTGATCTTTGGTTGGCAAAGAAAGGAAATGATGCTAGTGGAGAACACATCACAATTTCTCCGAAAATCTCTGACCAGCAGGTGGCATAATGCCAGCATTGTAAAAGTAATTGTTTTCAGCATCAGAATCAGTGGGATTTTTACCTTTTTGCCTCCAAGTTGTCCTTGACCAAAACCTTCAAAGTCATCATTCAGCCTATTGTTTTGGGGAGTCTTTAGATGAAAAAAGCTGGTGTCTAAACATCTCTAAAAATCCAATTTCTTCTATTTAGACAAATTCATACTAGATATCTGTCTTCTGAAGGAAGGATTTTATTCAAACTCCAGGTGATAAAGATTCTAGATACCCTAAATAGAATTCCTGGAAGTCCCAGATAAAACCTTCTGAACAGGCCTCAAAGGGAATGGTTTCTTCCTTTCGGTGAATTCCAAGAAGCTGTTGCTTCTCCCTATTTATGTTTTACCAAATGATAATTTATCCAGGATTTTATAATTGGTTTGCTTGGCTAAAATATCCCCTGTGGTTAAATTCATCCCTTGATATACTAACAACTATTATTTATGTTCCAGGCTTCATCATAAGCCTGGAAAGATATCATTTCAAAACAAATTTGTCAAGGTCCATATCTCACATTCCTGTTTACAGAATACTATATAAGAAATAATAAATATGATAAACTCAGAGAAATCTGGAAAGAATTACATGAATTGATAAAGACCAAAGCAAGGAGATCCAGAAGAACCATTTACAAAATAACTGCGATAATATAGCCAAAACAACCAAAACTCTTTATAATTAAGCACCTATTGTTGAGGTGTAAGATCCGCTTTTGGTCGGTTGCAAGTTTTGTGAAAGAATTTGCAAACCCCATAAGGTTTGTGGCAAAAATGGGTTTATTATGCTGAGAAAAGAACATTCCCAGGAGAAACAATTCCAAAAGGGAAGTAGTGAAGATTCGAGGTTCAGAGTCGTCCTTTTATTTAGCCTTCTGAGGCTTGAGGCTGGGGAGATTAAGGGCTAATTTCTATAGAGATCAGTGATTATATCCTAGGCCAAGATCTCCAATTGAATAGGTGGAGATCCTATTTAAGAATTTCCATATGAACCAGAGGGTTCGGGCTCCTCCCAGAGGCCAGGAGAGGTTTCAATTTAGGGCCTCAGCAACCCTTCCCCTCCATGATCAAAGGGGACACACTCTACATCACTACTATAAGCCTCCCACATCATGTCAGAGAAGTGAACTAGAGGTAGAAAGATAGATTTTCAGACATAGCTAATATGTTTATTTGCTTTGCTTAACTATATTTATTTGATACCAGGCAAGTTTTCTATGAGGTAGGAGAAGGTGTTGTTGAGCAGTTATAGAGATAAAAAAAGAGAATAAGAAAAGAAATTAGTAATTAAATGAAAAATACCCAAAAATCATAAAAATAAATTCAGGTAGAACAGAAAACCAGGACAAATTTATTACTACTTTTGTCAAATTTAATGTATACTTACAAACCAAATGAATATAAGTTCTGTTTCATACAAATCTCTATTCTATTCTTTTTGTATTGTATTCTTTGTGCTTGTTGAAAATTGTTAAGTTCATGTTTTAAAATATTGGACAGCATATCTTAACTAGCACTTATCTAATTTTTGCACAATAGATTGCAATGTTTTTTAAGGAGGAATTGTATTTTTTTTCCCAACACCTGTTTTTAAAGATGCAATACCTGCTCTATGAGCTCCATGATGCTGTCAGTGTCATACATGTTATAGAAAGTTTGACATCTCAGTCTTCAATCACATGCTTTCTAATAACAATTTTCAGAAATGGATTTGTTCCTTTAACTTATACTGAATATTTTATATAATAGATTGTGTGGGACAGTATTGACCACAAAAAACAATCAAAGACTCTCAGAGTAAGAAAATCAAAAAGGGATTTACTATCATCTCTAGAGAAAAGGCAACTCCCAACTGACTAGGTGTTTGTCAGTAAAGAAGTTCAAAGCACAAACTGCAGAACACAAAATTAAATAGAACAGAAGCCCCTTCCCCCTATCTTGGACCTTTTCTCATTTTATCTGGGGAAGTCCAGGCTTACATTCTAAAAGGAGAAATCTATCTCAAAAACAAATGAATAAATTGTCTTTAAAAGAAGTACTTAAATGTTAATTGAGAAGTGGTAGGAAATAGGAGGGGAATGTTCATCCAAGACAATGAAACACCTGCAGTTTTTTAGCTACCGCTAAACTTGTTATTTCAAAATCTCAAGTCATAATTAGGGCATAGGTGGAAGCCACATCCTTATGAGGGAGTTTTCACTCAGTTTATCCCATACATTGATTATGTGATATTTTTTGCTTTGTCCCTAGTAATTTAGTCAAATGTCACATGACTTTGCCTATAGATTAAGTATTCAAGCAAACTGCCTTAACCCACTGTGAATGTATCAGAATAAGTAGGTGGCCATTCCACCAAATTATGAGAGGAAATGGTGCAAAATAATCTCTGTAATATTACTCAAGGTTTTAAAATTCTTGGATAATGCAATTTAACCATACTTTTCCCTACATCCCAATTTCAACAATTGTGAAAGTGTTAATTTCACAGCAAGCTATCAATATTTCCTCCTCCAAACAAGCATTCTGTATCTGGAGTCTGATGTCTCTTTATAAGCCACTAAAACACACATGTTGTATTATAAACAATTTGGGATGAGTAGGGTTGGGAAGAGGAGAAAGGGAGACAGCAAAAATAAATGACAGAAAGAAAAATAAAAGAAGGAAAAAAGAGTTATTGAAGCATTTCCCAAAAATGTACAAAAGCAAAAAAAGGAGGAAGAACAGAAAGAAACATAGGGAGGCAAGACAGCTGTGAAAGCTACATGTTTGTTATTTACTTGGAGGGAAACAAGTTGTATGTGGTGGATGTTTGTGATTTTGTGTACAATGCTCTTTGACTTTTTAGTTCTGTAGGTGAAAATTCTTGAAAATGGTCATTTTTGTTTGATGTGTTTTAAGTGCAGGATGAAAAGCTGTGAAACAAATGAGATTTTTAAAAACGTGGTTTCATCTGTTTTAGAAAGAATCTGACAATGAGTTAAAAGTGTTTAGCAAAAGTATATAATTCCATTAAATCCTAAATATTGAGAAAAAATATTATTAAATAACATTATTGGGTAAATCTCTGACCTTTCCCCAAAATTTACCCTACCTAGACCATCTTATCTGGGTGGAGTTGTTGCCCCACCCAACTAGAAAACTCTAAAAAGAATTTAATCTAATTTAATACAGCCCATTGCGTTCCACTTAGGCAGGTTTGGGCAGTAAGGCCTGAGATTGAGTGTGGTCTGAAAACTAGAAAGATCAAAGTAAAATTCCCCAACCCTTCATTAGAATAGTCCACCTGTCATTATAATATTCATTCTACTTATTAATTATTAACTAATCAGAGCTGATTACTACCATTAGAAACACCCATTATTCCAAGAGCATATAAAGTTTGAGTGGGTTCCATGAGAGGTCTTTGGCTTTCAAGAGAGCCACAGACCATCTCTTTTCAACAGTGAGATGATTCAGGCCAGTTCCAGTGATCTTGTGATGAAGAGAGCCATCTGCATCCAGAGAGAGGACTGTGGGAACTGAGTGTGGATCACAATATAGTGTTTTCACTTTTTTGTTGTTTGTTTGCATTTTATTTTCTTTCTCTTTTTTTTTTCATTTTTGATCTGATTTTTCTTGTGGAACGTAATAATTGTGGAAATATATATATAAAATAATTGCACAACTTTAACATGTAATGGATTGTCATCTAAGGGAGCAGGGAGGGGAAAAAGAAAGGAGAAAAAAAATTTGAAACACAAGGTTTTGTAAAGGTGAATGTTGAAAACTATGCATGTGTTTTGAAAATAAAAAGCTTTACATTAAAACAAAAAGCAGGAACTAGCTAGACCATGTGGACAAGAAAAATAAGGGAAAGTGAGTAACCCCCCCTCAAAAAAAGGGCATTTCTTTAGAAGAGAACTTGTTTTGCAAGCTTTTACTATCAATTCAAGAATCCCTAAGAATTGAGGTAGCTAGGTGGCACAATAGATAGAATATTGTTAAAGAAAAGAATTCCTTAAAAATTAGAATCAATCAAATGAAAGTTAATGACTCCATGAGACATCAAGAAATAATTTTTTATAAAAGTCAAAAGTTGGAAAAAATGAAAGTATAAACTATCTCATAGAAATAGCAAGTGATTCAGAAAATAGATTGAGATGTAAAATGATTTAAGAATTACCCAAAGCAAAAAGTTGAATTTAGTTCTTAAGTGTAGATTTAGTAGATTATCTAAAAGCCATGAACAACAACAAAAAAGTTGCTAGCTATCATATTCAAGAAATTATAAAGGAAACTGCCCAATATCTTAGAATCAGAAGAAAAAAGTAGAAATCAAAAGAATACACCTTTTAAAAAGAAACTTCAAAATGAAAACTCCTTAGAATAACATAGTCAAAATCAAAAAGAAGAAAATATTGCAAGGAACAAAAAAAAGAAAAGAAAGAAAGAATTCAAGTACCAGGGAACCACAGTCGAAATTACACAAGATTTAGCAGCTACCATTATAAAGGAACAGAGGACTTAGAATATGATATTCCAGGAGTCAAAGAATCTGGGATTACATCCAAGAAGAACCTAATCAGCAAAACTGAGTATAGTTATAGAGGGGAGAAATGGACACAATGTAATAAAAGACTTTCTCTTGTTCTAATTTAAAAAAAAAAATAGCTAAATAGAATATTTGACCTTCAGACAAAGGATCCAAGAGAAGCATAAAAAGGTAGTCATATAATCAACTGTGATAGACTTGGCTCTTTTCAACAATAGTGTCATTCAAGACAATTGCAATAGAGTTGTAATGGAAAGAGCCATCTGCACCCAGAGAGAGAACTATGGAGACTGAATGTAGATCAAAGCATAGTATTTTCATCTTTGTTGTTGCTGTTGTTGCTTATTTGTTCTTTTTTCTTTCTCATTCTTCTTTTGCTTTGATTTTTTCTTGTGCAGCATGATGAATATGGAAATATGTTTAACCTATATTGGATTGCTTGCTGTCTACAGGAGGAGAGAGGCAGGGAGGAAGAAAAATTTGGAACATAAGGTTTTTGTTAAAAATAACATTCTTGACACTGAAAATCAGATATCAAGGAAAATTTATTAAAGAAGGCTCTTAAGGAATCCTCTTAGCGTTTCTGGCCAGAAGCTGGCCCCACTTCTCTTCAGGAAGAGGGAGCCCTGAGTACAGAAATGGGGGAACCTTTATACTTGCTCATGTGACACAGCTCCTCCCTTCAGAGAAGGGATTGGCCTATTTTACCCGGATTACATTCTTTCTAATATGACCACTACATGTTTCCCCTTGATATGTATAAAACACATCCCCCCATTGATCATATATCATACATCATACATGTTCAAAAGTGGCAGAAAACTCCTCCTCTGGGATGTGTTGTTTAATATTCAATTAGCCTATTAAGCAGGTGCAGTAGTGATTTGGTCAAGTCAAACTAGTTTGGGCTGGATGGGTTATTATCTTAAGTTTTCCATTTGCTCAAAACCTCAAGACTCCTTCTGATTGACTGAATCCTCCTGTGCCTTTCTAGCCCCTCAATTTCTTGTTTGCTCAAGGCTTCTATTGATCACTTAATTGTTCTGTAAATCCTAATCTTTCTTTATCTCTCACAATCTGAAAACCTCTTGGTCAGTGGTACCCACTATCCCAATCCCACACTACCTCAAAGTTTGCAGCACTGTGGAAATCCAACTTTTCAGCATATCTCACAGTTTTGTTTAGGTGAATATTGAAAACTATCTTTGCATGTATTTGGAAAAATAAAAAGCTATTATAAAATATTTTTTTAAAAAATGTAATCATAAGTAAGTTAAAACAATAACATTTTTATATGGAAAATATGAATTTTGTTATTTCTATTGAGTGCACCTCTATCCTTAAAATAATCCAGCTTTGCAACCACAATATCATTGTTGACTTCTCACTACAGTTATAAAGCACATAAACACTAGTGATTAGAATGGAAGTCATAGAAGAGGAAGAAGAGGAAGAAGGAGGAAGAAGAAAAAAAGGAGGCTGAGGAGGGGCCAGAAGAGAAGGAGGAGGAGCAGAAGAAGAAAAAGAAGAAAATCGAAAGATTTGAATTTATCCTTCCTAATCATGGTAGAACAATTATTCACAGAACAATGTAAACACATTTGGACTCTAAAACAGTAATGTGCAAATAGTATATCTAAAAGTAACAACTTGTAGATATAATAATAATATAATATAATAATAAGTGATATACCTTACAGTTTTCATAGATTATCTGTGCTATTAAATTAGATTTGAACTCTGCAGGTAATCTAGTAACAATGGTTGGCTTACCTACACACAAGCCCAAGAACTCTTGTGTCTAGTAGACCAGTTTGCATTTTATTTGCAAATATTCACTAAGCTGAGGGGAAGTCAGTGATTTGATCACTATCATTATTATAACATGCATATAATTCCCTCTGCTGAAAATTTGTACTTTAACATTTGACAATAATTCTCTTTAAGAAAAAAAAATTTGAACCCAATTTAAATACTGGGTTGCTTTACTAAGATTAAGCTTGAATTCCATTCTGAACTTACTTTATAGTTTTCCTGCTAGCCAGATGACAATGGCTTTCTTACTACCTCAGAGGCAGCCTGCTATCATTGAAAGAGGACAAACTCTACAATTTATCCTTGCCTCTGACATTTAATAGCTGGGGGAGGATAGTTGAATTACTCAATACAAACTATATAATTCAACCAAATGTCAAATGCCTATCGTGTGCAAGGCACAGTATTAAGTACTAAGTACAAATACAAAAATAGAAATTACCTTCATTTGGGGAGGGAATATAAAAAAATATAAATTTTGAGGGGGGATTATTTACAATTAAGGGGATCAAGGAATGCTGAATCACCTTCCATCTTGAGGTATGGAGGTGAGGGGCTACATTCCAGGCTTGTGGGACAGCCTATACAAAAAGAAAGGAGGCAGGAAATGAACATTAAGCTTAGAAGTCAGAAAGTAGTCACCAAGGTTACTTATAGAAGAAATAGATTTATGCTTTAAGAAAGTTATTTTCATAGTAATGTGAAGGGTGCATCTCTTACAAAACTCCAGGAGCAAATACAGAAGAAAGACATATGTAGAATACCAATTTTATTGTAAGAAGTATTCTGGGGTTCTTTGTCCCAAAGCCAGAGCACCTGGGTACTCTGCAGGATTTGTGAATTGCTTCTTAGCCCTGTCTCTGGATGGGGTTCCCACCAGTTGTTAGTTGGCCAGTAACTAGCAGACCAGTTTCATTTAACCACTTAAAATCAGTTAATGTTTTTAAAAAGGGATATTTGCTTCAAAGAGACAGCAAGAACAAATATGTAATCATTTCCCTCAAGACCTTAGGAGTATAATCAATGTCTCCTCTAGTATCCCGGTCTGGAGGTAGGGCAGGTGATTAGACCTCTGACTTAGCTTAGTTCCTATAAAGTCCCATCAAGTTCCCATCCAAAGGCACTGATGCCAGATGAGTCATTCCACCCGAGCTGGGCTGCTGAAGGTCAGTCCTGAAGATAAAGATAAAATTATTCCTTACTCCTGGATTCTCAACATATCCATGCTGTGCTGATTGCAATATCTGGCCTGGATTCTGACTCCTGAATTTCTATAACTCAACTCTCCTAGTTTTAAAAATCCCACTAGTGTGGAGATTCCACACTGCACTAGAATGAAAAGACACGGATGAAAATGATTGTGTTTCTCAGGGGACCTGGACTTGTAAAGGGGTTAGGAAGCCCAAAGGCCCAATCTATCCTCTTCTTTCATTCCTTAGCACAGTAGTAAGGCCTTAATAAAGGCTTATTAACTTATAACTGGCAAGTCACTGGACTTCATGAGTGAAAGATTCACCTCTCCAGTCCCTCAGACAAGTTCATAACAAAGAGAGAAAGAAAAGAGATGACTCAGATTCCAGTAGTTCAGGTTCTGGCAATGCCAATGGAAAAGAAAGCTCATATTAAACATGTGGTAGATTAGCTGCAGCTCATTACAGAAGTTCTACACATACTCTAGTGCCTCTAAGGCACTTCCTCACAGATCATCAGCATTCTCCCAATAGTAGCTTCTGAGCATCTTTTACCTGGAGATGCCATCTCAGCAAGTGGAAGCACATGCTTCCGATGCTTTCCATTGAAAACCTTGGATGTCCAAAGATCCACTAGACAAGTGAGATGTATATCCACATTATTTCAAAAGGGAAACACATTCAAGCTGTTTAGTCTCTTTATTCCCAGGACAGAAGATAGGAAAAGCAGGCAGAAGTTAGAAGGAAGGGTAGTTAAAAAAAAAAAAGTGGATATCGGTAAAGAAATAAATGTCCTTTTACTGTGTGCCTTTTTCCTTCCCCTACTCGTGCCAAGTAAAAGCCTATATCTTTAACACAATTTGTTGTCTGCCTTTATAAGACTGAGGATTTAAAAAAGCAATTTTTGCAATACATCAAAGAAAAAGAATTAAGGGGGAGGAAAAATCATGCTGGTTGAGCCATTTTAGTTAGGTTTAACTCTTGGTGAAGCTTTTCTTAGCAAAGATAGTAGAATGGTTTGCCATCTCCTTCCCCAGATTATTTTACACATAAGGAAACTGAGGTAAATAGGACTAAGTGACTTGCTCAGATTCATACTGCTACTAAGGCTTTGAGGCCAGATTTGAATTCAAGAAAATGAGTATTCCTGTCTCCAGGCACTCTATCTACTTCTATATCATCTAGCAGGCCTTAGGTTTGGGAACTAGACCGTGATTTCATTGTTATCAGGAAACTCTCTACTAATGCTTGTCAGTACAAATTTTTAGAGACTCAGTACTCTTAACAGATTAAGTGATTTGCCCAGGATCTCAGTCAGTATGTGTCAGAGGCAGGGCTTTAATAGGGGCCTTCCTGGCTCCAAAACCAGCTCTTCACCCAATACCAGACTGCCTTCAAATCTGTGCCTTTGTGTCAAAACTCAATATTTAGGACTAAGGAGTCAGGCAGTTCAGGCATTAAACAATTTGTATATCAATATGATGGATTATATTGATAAATGAAGAAAAGGAAGATAATGAGAAAAATTATATATATATATGTATGTATGTATATGCATATACATACATACATATATATATAACAGTTGTGCTTTAAACTTTGCAAAACACTTGCTAATTACAAGTTCTTTCCAATCTTCAGAACTTTTCATGTTTAAACCTTAATGTTCCTCTGGTGAAAAAAACAGCTAGTATAATTCAGTAAGCTCTAAGGTATATTACATAATACTCATTACTTTTACTGGAATGAAATCCATGGTATCTTAAAACTAGAAAGGACTTAAGAGACCATTTGGTCTAACCCTTTAATTTTATAGATGAAGTGACAAAGACATGAAAGTTAACACTGACTTACCTGGGGACACAAAGGATGTTTCATGGTAAAGTAAGGAATCAAAGTCAGGTCATATGATTCCAAATCCAGTGCTCTTTGTACTATCTCTGGAGAGGTTTTTCTATCAAAATTTTATTTAAATGGTAAAATGACTTTTGAGCCAAAGGAAAAAAAAAACACCTTTAAAAAAAGGGAAACCTGACCAGCATGTGAAAGATGCAGTTTTTGTCTACTCTTGCCAGGCCTGTTTTCTATGAGCTAAGTTTTACCAGAATGATATGGGAATTCTGTGTATGGAAGGGATTTACTGGGTGTGGCTTAGAAAAAGAATGTAGTTCCATGAACTGAACATTTCAATGATGATTTTCTCTTAAATTTTTTTTGAATACTTGAGAAATTAAAATATATTTTGCATGATACACCATAAAATTGATTTTATTCTCAGTATTCTCACATATATTATTTTGCTGATCCTGATTGAAATGGGTATAATACAAAAATCTAGAAGACAATGTTCATGTTTATATTAAAGAGAAGAAAACAGATTATGAAAATCAAGTGTTTACCCAAGGTGTTCTAAAGGACAGAAAGTTCCAACATATTTTAAAACATTCATAAGCAGCACTTTTATTTTTGCACTAGAACAGAACTGGAAATAAAGTAGATTTCATCCATTGGGAAATGGCTAAACAAACTCACTCTAGTAAAAGTAATGAATATTACCTCAGATACTTACTAGCTGATTAAGTCAATGTTCTCCTACTGTTTTGGCAGCTTGGTGGTGCAGTGCATAGAATAGTAGGCTTCATGTCAGGAAGAGTTGAGTTAAAATCTGATCCTAGACACTTATTATCTGTATGATCCTAGATAAGACACTTAACTTCTGTTTGTCTCAATTTTCTCAGCTGTAAAACAAAGATCAGAATAGCTCCTACCTCACAATTGTGAGGATGAGATGAGATAATATGTGTAAAGAGCTTAGCAAATACTAGACATAGTGAGTGCTTAATAAATGCTTGTTCTCCTTCCCCTCAGTTTCCTTCTCTGTAAAATAAGAGGACTAAATTTGATGTCCACTAAGGTACCTTTTAGCTACAAATCTATTATCCTATTACTGGATTCTGCTCTAATCATGCTTGATTATTGCTTAACCTTCCTTTTTTATGTGGGAATATACTACTGACCCTATACCTGAGTCATATTAGAACATTGGATACCTTTTAAAGTTTCTTTTTCTTTTTTTTAGAAAACCTAGACCAGAAACAGAAGTACTGATGAGAATTGACAACTTTCATCAAGGAAAGAGGGAATAAACATTTATATAAGGCCTGCTTCATGTTAGGTATCATGCTTTTTCTTTTTCTTTTTTTTTTAACATGTCAGAGGTAGATTTTATTATTTTGTATTAAAACTTTTTATTTTCAAAACATATGAAGAGATAATTTTCAACATTTACCCTTGCAAAACCTTGTGCTTCAAATTTATTCTTACCTCTAACCATTCCCCTAGATAGCAGGTATCATGCTGCACAAGAAAAATCAGATCAAAAAGGGAAAAAATGAGAAAGAAAACAAAATACCAGTAAACTACAACAAAAAAAGTGAAAATACTTTGTTGTGATCCACACTCAGTCCCCACAGTCCTCTCTTTATCACAAGACCATTGGAACTGGCCTGAATCATCCCATTTTTGAAAAGAGCCACATCCATCAGAATTGATTATTGTATAATCTTGTTGCTGTTTACAATGTTCTCCTGGTTCTACTTACTTTACTCAGCATCCCTTTTTATGTCTCTTTGGGATACAGACCCAGGAGAGACACTATTGGATCAAAGGGTATGCACAATTTGATAGCCCTTTGGGCATAGTTCCATATTACCCTCCAGCATGGTTGGATCAGTTCACAACTCTACCAACAATGTATTCGTATCCCCTTGTTGATTGTTTATAAAAATTATCTCGCTTCATCCTTTCAACAACACTGGAAGGTAGATGCTATTATTATTCTCACTTTAAAACTGAAGAAAATTAGACAAACAGGAGTTAAATGATTTGCCCAGAATTCTACAGCTAGTAAGTAAGTAAATTTGAACTCAAGTTCTCCCCACTAACCAATTAAGTGTAACACTTAATTGCTTTCATCTCCTGGGACCATAGCCAAGCCATGCCTATTGAGTTAAATTTGTGTGAATTGATGCACTGTGAAAGAAAAGGAACCTACTACCTAAACTAATCTATCTATTTAGTGCTATACCAATCAAACTCCCAAGAGATTATTTAACTGAACTAGAAAAAATAACAACAAAATTCATCTGGAAAAACAAAAGGTCAAGAATTTCAAGGGAATTGATGAAAAAAAATGCAAATGAGGGTGGCCTAGCTGCACCAGATCTAAAACTATATTATAAAGCAGTGGTCACCAAAACCATTTGGTACCGGATAAGAAATAGAGTAGTGGATCAGTGGAATAGGTTAGGTTCACAGAACAAAATACTCAATGACAATTGTAATCTAGTGTTTGATAAACCCAAAGACCCCAGTTTTTGGGATAAAAACTCACTATTTGATAAAAACTGCTGGGATAATTGGAAACTAGTCTGGAAGAAATTAGGCATTGACCCACACCTAACACCATATACCAAGATAAGGTCAAAATGGATTCATGATCTAGGCATAAAGAATGATATTATAAACAAATTAGAACAATGTAGGATGGTTTACCTCTCAGACCTGTGGAGGGGGAAGGAATTTGTGACCAAAGAAGAACTAGAGGTCATCATTAATCACAAAATAGATAAGTTTGACTATATCAAGTTAAAAAGTTTTTGTACAAACAAAATGAATGCAGACAAGATTAGAAGTGTAGCAGTAAACTGGGAAAATATTTTTACATCCAAAGGTTCTGATAAAGGCCTCATTTCTAAAATATATAGAGAATTGACTCAAATATATAAGAATTCAAGCCATTCTCCAATGGATAAATGGTCAAAAGATATGAACAGACAATTTTCAGATGAAGAAATTGAAACTATTTCCGGTCACATGAAAAGGTGCTCCAAGTCACTATTGATCAGAGAAATGCAAATTAAGACAACTCTGAGATACCACTACACACCTGTCAGATTGGCTAAAATGACAGGAAATGATAATGATAACTGTTGGAGGGGATGTGAGAAAACTGGGACACTGATACATTGTTGGTGGAACTGTGAACGGATCCAACCATTCTGGAGAGCAATTTGGAGCTATGCTCAAAAAGTTATCAAACTGTGCATACCCTTTAACCCAGCAGTGTTTCTACTGGGCCTATATCCCAAAGAGATTTTAAAGGAGGGAAAGGGACCCACATGTGCAAAAATGTTTGTGGCAGCCCTTTTTGTAGTGGCAAGAAACTGGAAATTGAAAAGATGCCCATCAATTGGAGAATGGCTGAATAAAATATGGTATATGAATGTTATGGAATATTATTGTTCTGTAAGAAATGACCAACAGGAGGATTTCAGAGAGGATTGGAGAGACTTGCATGAACTGATGCTGAGTGAAATCAGCAGAACCAGGAGAACATTATACACAGCAACAAGACTATATGATGATCAATTTTGATGGACATGGTTCTCTTCAACAATGATGTGATTCAAACCAATTGTGCTGCGATGAAGATAGTCATATACATCCAGAGAGAGGCCTGTGGGAACTGAGAGTGAACCACAACACAGCATTTTAACGCTTTCTGTGAATATTTCCATGCATTTTGTTTTCCTTCTTAGGTTGTTTTTTCTTCTTCTCTTTCTAGATCTGATGTTTCTTGTGCAGTAAGATAACTGTATACATGTATACATGTATTTGTCATATAATTTATCCTATCTAGCATGTATTAGATTACCTGTCATCTAGGGGTGGGGGGGTGGGGGGAAGGAAAGGAAAAGCTTGGGAAAAAAAAAGGTTTTTTTGCAAAGGTCAATGTTGAAAGGTCACTCATGTTTTGTAAATAAAAAGCTTTATTAAAAAAAAGCAAACAATATGGTTAAATATCATTTCAAAGAGAATATGCAATTAACTTAAAATCATTTCCTCCTTATATAAAGCCATGGATTGTGTATCTCTGCGGCATATCTAATAAATAACTATCTTGAAGGGAAAAAAAAAAAAAAAGAAAGAAGAGGAACCAAAATGATATGCATGACTACAGCAAGTGTAAGTAAAAGAGACCACTAAGGAGAAGTCAAAATATGAGTAACTATAATAACCAATGTTGGTCTGGAAGATCAGGCAGTGAAACATACTTTCCCTCTAGGGAGAAAGGCAAGGAATTAGAGGAATAGAATGTTTTATACATTATCAGATGTGGTAACTACAATGATTATTATTATTTCTTTTTTTTAAATTTTATTTTATTTGCAAAACATGTATGGGTAATTCTTCAACATTAACCTTTGCATAGCTTTCTGTTACAGATTTTTCCCCCCAACTCCCCACCCCCTCCCCTGGATGGCAGGATATCCACTACGTGTTAATTATGTTAAAATAGTTGGCAAATCGAATATATGTATACATATTTCCACACTTATCATTGTTGTGCAAGAAAAATCGTATCTACACGAAAGACATATCAGATAAAGGAAACACAATGTAAGCAAACTTCAATCAAGAGTATGAGAATGTTATGTTGTGGTCCACATTTCACATCCCTCTCCCTGGGGATATATGGCTTTCTTCAGTGAACAATTGGAACTGGTTTGAAACATTTCATTGTTGAAGAAAGCCATGTCCATCAGAACTGATCGTCATATAGTATTGTTGTTGCCGTGTATATTATTTCTTTTTTAAAAACTGTTCTTCTTTAATAAAAAAAAAAGGGTTTGGTTATCCAGAGGCAAGTGTGGTATAAGAACTATATATGGAATTATAACTATATATATACATATGCATTTATATATGTATATATGTACACATGTATGTATATGAGTATACACATATACTTTTATTATTTGGTATTTAGTCATTTTCAATTGTGTCCAACTCTTCTTGACCTCTTTTGGGGATTTTCTTGGCAAAGATAGTAGAGTGATTAACATTTTCTTTTCCAGCTCATTTTACAGGCAAGGGAACTGAAGCAAACTGAGTTATATGACTTGCCCAAGTCATACAGCTAGAAAGTATCTGAGGCCAGATTTGAACTCAGTTTTTCTTGAGTCCACGTCTAACACTCTATTAATTGTGCTATCTACCACACACACACACACACACACACACACACGTGTATATGTATGCATATGTATTCTTATAGAATAACTGGAAAGAAGGACAAAGGAAACATACATTTGTTAGACACTTACTATATACTTATACCACTATGCTAAGCACAGGGATACAAATAGTCCCTAGCCTCAAAGCATTTATATTTTAATTTGAGAGGTCAAGGTATAAAAGGGAATTGAAAGGTAGAGTTGGAGTTGGGGCAAGAGGGAAGGCATGGTTTTAAGATATAGAAAATCAGGAATAGGGCTGAAAAAAGAATGAAGGATATTTTAGAAAACTAAAGAAAGCCCATAAAACACTAAAGTAAACAGGAATGTTTTAGGAGAATGTTAAAGAATCAGAGGAAATGACTCATTGGTAATGTGCTTGCTAAAGAGGATAACCTTTGGACTTTCCTGCAGAGAACCTTATTATCTCCCCACCCTAAATTGGACTGGGGAAGTTTACCAAAGACTCACTGATTTTAAGTCCTCCCTTAAGCCACAGGGAGTGTATTTCCTAGATTTTCTGTTCAGATTTGAAACCTTGCTTTGTTCTAAGAGAGCTCAAAGGGACCCAGATCTCCAAGTTAGCATTGGACTCATCAAGGCATCGGGGCTTGTAATTCTTTTCAACCAAGAAATCAGAAAGCTTGACAATCAACTGATTCATTAAAAACACTACCTGTATACAAAGGTAAGTGGCAGTAATGACTGTTTTTAGTTGAACCTAGCAGAACAGAAGTTCTAAGATACAGGAAACCAGTAGAAGAAAAGTTCCATGTCTGATTCATTTACTTTAACTAGAAACTAATCATATTCCTCAGAAAAAGGAAATTATTGGAAGAATTTTGGTCAGGAGTTCATCCAGAAATGTATCTACTTTTTCTTTTGGCACTCGGCCTTTCTTTCTGTTTCCAAAAAATTAAATTCTCCTTACACAGTTTTAATAAATATTATGATAGTCCTGCCCCAAGTCCCTGAAACTTAAGAGAAATTTAAATATTTTAATATTAAATTCAACATATTTATTGAGAAACTAATATGTGTAACACATGTTACTAAAATGAATAATAAAGTCTCTAATCTTAGAGAGGAAAAATACTTTCATTTGGGGAGGATCAGATTAGAGAAAACTAATGAAAAGAAAATGTATCTTTGTAGCCTTTTAGTAATTGAAATGCCAAGATTACTTTGGCAGAGCAGGACTTCTGCACAGCTAAAGGAAGAGGAGTAGCTTATATTCAAGTTGTACAAAAAGTCCCAAGAGAACAGAGACCATCTACAAAATTGATCCCACAAGAGTTGGAGATGACAACAATCAGCTTTAGTCATCCAAAGCCCCAAATTTGGTATTATAGGCCAGTCTATCTAAGAGTATCTATTCACTCATAGAGAATGAGAAGCTAAATGGTGCAGAAGTATCTGGACTCCAGCCAGTGGTAAAAATGACATATAAATTTAATTTATTTAATTATTTAATGATGGGTAACAATGCTACTCATATAACTCATATAACCATATTGACACAAGGCCATGTGCTCCATTTGGGGCAGGTTGTATCTGGACAATAAAGTATGCTTAACATAGTATATCACAAGTAAAGTATACTTTGCATACAACACTAATCTGTGATACAGTTTATATATCTACATATGCTGTTATATATCTACTGAGGTATATAATCTACTCTTTACCACTATATTAGCTAAAGTGCATAATTTGCATAGAAATATGTTTCGTGGAATTTGACAATGTAGAAAAACGTGCATCTACAGACCATACACTTGCATCTGGGGATTGGGGGGGGAGGATATACATGTATTTTAACTGGAATGAAGGAGAATGTAGCAGGAATTCCCAATAACAAGAATCCCATTTTTGCCATGCATCTTGAGTGTAGGTTGTAATAATTGTAAGTTAGTGATGACTCCTTTTCCCATTAGTCCTTGAGCTTGGAGGCAGGCATTAATTAAATAAGACCATGGCTGAAAGCCAGTTAACTTCCATAGATGAGAAAGAGTTACCTACAAGAGTAGTCATTAGTGGTAGTTACTGCAGAGGAAACATTAGCAGTCAGGTCAGTGCCTAAGGTTTCCAAAGATCAGGCAGCATTTATTGGAGTTGTGGTATAATTTTGTACTATATAGGTTTCAATAGTGTTGTTCTTTCCATCACATTGTTGTAGTTATTGTGTATATTGTCTTCCTGGTTTTTTTTATATTTCTTTATATTAGTTCATGTAATTCATCCTATACTTCTCTGGACTCCTCATTTTCACCTTTTCTTACAGGACAATAATATTCCATTATATGCACCTTCCATAACTTTTTTTAAGCCAGTCCCTAGTTAATTAACTTTGATTTTTCATTTCCGTTTGGTTTTTTTGTTTGTTTTTGCTACTACAAAAGGTACTGCTATAAATGTTTTTTATCTACATATGGCATTTCTTTTTGTTGTTAACTTCCTTGGGTAGATACCTAAGCAGTTGAATCTCACTGTCAAGAAAGAAGAGGACTAGGAAAAAGTTATTGTATTTGCTGTTGATGGGGTGACCTTTGTAAGAGTCTCCAGTAGGGTGATAGACTAAAAGGACTAAGCAACTTTAGAAGATTGTAAATTGAAAAACAATTGCTGATCTGTATTGGTAGAAGGAGTTTTCACTTCCAAAGTTCCCAATCAAGTCATAAATGCTGACCAAAAAGTTGAGAAAATAGAAACAGCAAATGCACACTACTCTTTTGGGAAGTTTGACAACAAAGGAAAGGTGAGAAATGGAATGGCAGTTTAAAAGCATTGCATAGCCAATGGAAACATTTTTTTGTAGGATAGAGATTTCATAGAATCACAGAACTTCAGAGTTGGAAAGGATCTTAGAGGCTATCTACTCTAATCCATACCAGAAGAACAATTCCCTTTAACAATCTGCCTAACAAGTAGCCATCCAATCTGAAAATCTTCAGTGAGGGGACCCATTACAGTGATGGATAACTCTAATTCTTAGGGAGCTTTCTTTATATAAAGCCTAAATTTCCCCCCTAATGTCCATATATTCATGTTTCTTCCCCCTAAGGCCAAACAAGTTTAATCTCTCTTTTACATGACAGCCTTCATATATTTAAAGAGAGCTATGAAAGTTCCCCTTCAGTCTTCTCCCCCCTCTTTTTTTTTTTTTTAACTGCTGAGGCAATTGGGGTTAAGTGACTTGCCCAGGGTCACACAGCTAGGAAGTGTTAAGTGTCTGAGACCAGATTCGAGCACAGGTCCTTCTGACTTCAGGGCTCTATCCACACCTAGCTGCCCCTCCCCATTTTTCCATAATCATTCAGTTTCCTTCAAATGGTTCTAGCATGAACTTATGGTCCTTACCACCTTTGGTTGCCTATTCAGTACGCTTTCTAACTTCTCGATGTCCTTCCTAAAATTTGGCCCCCCAATCTTAAGTCCCAGATGACCTACATAGTGTGTAACTAGAGTAGAGTAAAATGGAGTTGTCCCTTGCTTATATATGTATATTATACCCCTTTTAAAGAAGCTTGAAATTACATGGGGGATAGGCTTTCTTAGACCATGAGCCATTTTTTGCTCATGTATGATTCTCTGTGATCCCATTTAGGATTTTATTGGCAAAGATACTGGAGTAGTTTGCCATTTCCTTCTCCAGCTTATTTTACAACCTGAGGCAAATAGGGTTAAGTGATTTGCCCAGGATCATAGAGCTAGAAAGTATCTGAGATCAAATTTGAATTTAGGCAAAGGAGTTTTCCTGAATCCAGGCCTACCACTCTTTGCACTGTGCTACTTAGCTGTCCAATTTGACTCTCATATCACTCTTTACTCAGTGAGTAAGGATAAACTGGTGTAGTCATATTTATACCTTCTTATTCTTTGGGAGCAAAGAAATAAGTTGTGAGATAGAGATGGAAGATTCAAGAAAAAGAAAATGAGATGATTTATGCAACAAGATTATGGTGCAGTCTACATAGACAAACTACATAGACAAAAAGGTAATTTGGGCCAAAAAAAAAAAAATACATTCTTCATCTGAGACAAGAGAAGCAAGAGAAAAGAAAGGATGAGTTAAGAGAAATATTGAGATGGGGGGTGGGGGCAGCTAGATGGTGCAATGGATAGAGCACCAGCCCTAGAGTCAGAAGGATCTAATTTCAAATCTAGTCTCAGACACTTAACATTTCCTAGCTGTGTGACCCTGGGCAAGTCACTTAACCCTAATTGCCTCAAAAAAAGAGATTGGAGGGAACTTCAAATAATTCATAGATGGCAGATTGCTAAATTAGTAAGCAGCTTTCAGTCTTAAGATGTGGAATAATTAATAATATGCTTTGGTAGAAGGCATTTCTTCATCAGAACTACCCAGCAAATAATTTGATGTAGCAGAAAGAGCATTGAATAAGAGGAAGTGGGTCCAAATTCCAGCTCTGCTATTCATTTCACTTCTCCTGGCTTCACTTTGGTTCACAGGAAAGAAGGAGAAGTTGAATTACCCAACCTTTAAAGTCCCTTATAGCATTAACTTGTATGATACTTAGTTTCCTGGGAATAAGGACATGACAGATGAAGATGATGGCTCCATACTTAACAATATGAACCAGGTACTACAGTACTTTAGGAAGGTTAAGTAGCATAGTAGATAGAGGAAATATAAGATAGTCTCTTATATTTATCACCTTTGTGACTACTGGAACTTAACCTTTCACAAATCAGTCTAAACATTTATTAAGCACCTACCAGGCACTGTGCCTCTATGGAAGAACTTCTAACACCAGGGCATGAAATTATAAGTCTCTAAAAAAGCTATGTATGTTGTAGCTTGATTGACATTTAAATCTGACTTTTTGTTGTTGTTGAGTTATATCTGACTCCTTGTGAGTTTCTTGATGAAGATACTAACGTAGTTTTCCCTGTCCTTCTCCAACTCATTCTACAGATGAAGAAATTAAGGCAAATTGTAAATTACTTGCCCAGGATTACATAGCTAGTATGAGGTTGAATGCAGGTTTGAACTCAGATCTTCCTGACTCCATGCCCGGTACTCTATCTACTCTATCCACTGCACCACCTACTTGCCCCTTAAACTTGAAAGCACCTGGATAAAAATGTTGGTAGTATGGTTTGCACTCCTTTTCGCTTCCTAAGACTTAGTATGGTATTTTATGAATTTAGAGTTCACCTAACCTAATCTCCTTTCATAGATGAAGAAACCAAGTCCCCAAAGTAAAATGACACGAAGTGCCCAAATTATAATCTTCAATTCTAAGACTTTCTCCTAGGTTACATTGCTGCTGCTACTACTACCACCACCAATAATAACATCAGATAATATTTTATAGCGATCTCAGATTTGCAAAGCTCTGTATATGACAGGTGAACTCTTCAATGGCACTAACCAACCCAACAAAGTATCCAAACCATTTTTAATGCTCGCTTAAATATGAAAACAATAGCAATTACTGCAGCTAGGAGGCGCAATAGATGGCTGGATCTGGAAGTCAGGAAGTCCCGAATTCAAATTTCTCTCTCAGATCCTGACTAGTTGTGTAAATCGCTCTACCTATTTTGTCCTCAGCCTCCGTGCTTGTAAAATGGGTATAATAATAGTACCTACCACACAGGCTTATTTTGAGAATCAAATGGGATAAGCGCTGTATAAATGCAAGCTATTGATGTTTTCAGACTGTTTTGTCAGTTTCATCTGTTCTGTGCACCCAGTGCTGCCAACCCAACTGTCAAACACTTAATTCCCCAAAGAGACAGGAAGAAGAGAAAGGTGGTTTTTTGTTTTTTTTTTTTTTTTTAAGCTTTTCCTTGTAGGTTCCTCTAGGAGAGAATGACATCAGAAGATTAGGGGACTCCAGAGATCTCTTTTGCCAGTACTTCTTCCTCTGAATCGTAGCTCCCCACGGATGACAGTCAAAAATGTCGTTTGCAGGCAGGCGGGTAGCGGCGGGGCGAGTTGCTCCCACCGGGAGGATGACTATCTGAAAAGTTCACTAGTTTCCCCAAAGCAGCCTCAAAGGAAATGAGTGGGCGGCCATCTGCGGCGGATGCTGCTGTTACCATTCATAGAGGACCCAGGCTGGGGAGCACAGACGCATTTGCTCTTCATTTGATTTTTTTTTCCCCAGTCCCAGTCTTCCCTTTCCCCCCTTCCCCTGCCCACCTCCTTAATCCAGGCAGTTAAAGGTTTCAAGATCTGCCTCCAAAATCCAGCTCTGGCACTAGCATAAACCCTACTTATTCTGATTGCATCTCCCGGCCCTCTCCTTCTATTTAATTCTCCTCCTCCTCCTCTTCCTCCTAGTCCTAGTCCTCTTCCTCCTCTTTTTTCTCCTCCGCCTCTTCCGTTCCTCCTGGGAAAGGCAGAAACATCTGCATCACCCTTCTCCCACCTCAGCCTCGGTTTAGGTAATACGTTTTCCTTTTCGCTTTCCTTCCTGGCTCACTACCTCTTCTGCAGCTCTCAAGGTCAGATGGGTCCGGAGAGGGAGGGAGTCGGGGAGGAAGACTAGAACTGGAAGGAGGAGGAGGAGGAGTACTCCAAGCAGTTCTAGACATTTCCCTTGTGCCCTCCTCCCCCAATCCTCTATTAAAGGCCTGGGTTAGTAACCATGGGCCAGGAGAGTTCTTTTTCAACTAGCCTCCTGCCGCGCTCATCTCGGCCTCCCTACGTAAAAATCCACCCCCACCCCCACCCCAACCCGCCGCTCCCCAAGGCCGAGACGTGAGTGGCTGCAGCTACTACCAGGTTTGCCAACCAGCAGGAGAAAGGGGAGGAGCTCACGCAGTTTGCACTCTCTCCCTCGGCTCTTTGAAAACAACCAGAAAGACTTGAAATGGGTTTGGGAGGAAAGGTTGGCGGGTTACTTGTTTTAGTCATAAGGGTGACTTGTTTTTAGAACTGAAGGAGGGCACTAACTGTCCTGACAATTTGGGAAGCCGAGCGTCTGGGTCTACAAGGTAGGTGGCAAGCTGCAATGCTTCCTCTCCAGTTGTATTCGAATGGAGAGATATTTTGCTCCCCCACTCTCCTAGTGGGAACTCGCGGCTGTCAACCCCCTCATACCTTTTGGAGGCATCAGTAAGCATGTAAAAATAAACTTAGTATGCCTTAGTTTGAGGAAAGGTTCTTTTTTTCAAGCTTTTAATGCTCCGTATTACTCAAACAATTACAGTGCTCTGCTTTGAGGAAATTCACCCAATTTGTAGTGTTCAAAGGGAAGGTGAGGGAGATGTTTAACCTAGTTTCGATTCCGCTCCACATACTTTAGGACGGGAAAAAAAAAAAAACCCACAGGTATATAAAGGAAATAAGCATTGTATGCGTGACTCTGTGTGTCTGAGATGAACAAAGTCAAGAGCGAGATCGAACATAACTAACCGCATTCTGAACTGCACTTTTTTCAAATGGAAACTGGGTTAAGGGTAAGGTGGACGATTTTAATAAAGCACAAGAGCCCAGTGCTGAATAAAACTGGAGTTTGGCCTTTTCTGTTTCATTCACTGTTTTGAAACAATAAAAGTTGATAAAGAATCAGCTCTTCGTTTGGATGGGTAGTGGTTTACTGTTGAAAATCAGATAACCTTCCAGTCAATGTGTAATTCTGGTTTTATCTAGAGTGACCTCATTCTTATTTTTGAAATAGTGGGTAAAAGGAAAAAAGTGAAGGAAACGGGAGATTGGTTTCACCTTGGAAACTAATGTTCCACTTTGTCTTCTTATTTACCATTTTAAGATCTTTTGGAATTGTTTGGTTTTGTTTTGGTTTTTGCCAGTACTCGTTACAATTTTATTATTCAGAAGATGCTTTTAAGGTGGCAGAGTATAAGAATTTACAATTTTCTACATATTCTATGGGGAAGGGCCAGAAGCTAATACAATAGGTCCTGTGTTTTCAGGTGGCCTACTTATATTTCTAAGAGTATATTTTTTTTTATGGTCCTGCAATATAACTTTTTGAATGATCTATCTTGGTCCTGTAAAACAAAAGTTGTGTAATATGAAATATTCATGTACTTTAATGTGATTTCTTTCCATTTCCTTCTCTAATAACAATGAACTTTAATATTCTGTTTCCACTATGATAAATAATGTATAAATAAGTTTTTATTTACATTTTCATATTTTCCACTACTATTCTTCTCTCTCCCCTCCCAGAGTTATCCCTTATAACAAATGTTATTTTTAAAGAGGGAAAAAGGGAGTTTAGCAATAGATTGAAGTGCAACATCTCTGGAACATTTGCTTCACAAAGTGATGGATTTGGAGCATCCTATCTTTGTATGTCAAGTAACTTGTTCAGTTGTAACTGACTCTTCAGGACCTTATCTGGGTTATTTGTTTGTTTGTTTTTTTTGGATACAGCTACTGGAGTAGCTTGTTTTACTTCTCTCTCTGGATTGTTTTACAAATGAGGAAGCTAAGACATAAAACTGTTAAGTTACTTGCCCAGGGCCATACAGCTAATGAGTGTCTGAGGTTGGATCTGAACTTGGTTCTTCCTGACTACCGGGCTGGCATTGTAACCATTTCACCATCTAAATGTCATTTCTAGTCATACTTCATCTTTATAATTTTGTTGCACAGATTTTTAAATGGTGGTTTTAAGTGGTGGTTTCCATCTACATTATTATAGACATTGTGTAATATTGTGTTGTTTCAACTTTTCATACACCAGTAATTCATATAGACTTACCTATGCTTCTTTGTATTTGTCATATTCGTGATTTCTTAGAATACAGTAATATTCCATTATATTCACGTACAATTTGTTGAACCATTCCCCAAACAATTGGCATCTACTTTGTTTCCAGTTCTTTGTTTTCACACAAGGTGCTGTTAAAATATTTTGTACATATGAGGACTTTCATCTTATCAATTACTTCCTTGGGGCATAGTGCAGTGAGGGTATCTCTAGGTCTCTGGATATTTTTTAGTTACTATGTAATTCCAAATTTTTTCCTAAAGTGGTTATACTGATTCATAGCTCTACCAACAAGAACATTAGTTGCTTTTCATCTCACAACCCTTTCCAAATTGCCAATTTTTATCATCTTTATCGATGTTTCTCAGGGTTGTTTGGATTTGCACTTCTCTTAGTGATTTGAAGCATTTTTTGCATGATTGTTAATACATGGAATTTTTCTTCTGTGAATTATTTGTACTTATGCTTTGCCTACTTATTGAGAATTGGCTATGAGTTGTATACATATGCATACTTATAGAGATAGGGTTAGGGTCGATTGTTAATTTATCTTAGATATCAAGTCTACATCAGAGAAATTTAATACAAATATTTTTCCCATTCATCTGCTTTCCTTTTTTATCCTACATGCATAACTTCTGTCTGCCTAGAAGATTTTTGAATTCATGTAATCAATGTATGTTTTATTTTTTGTAATTACCCCTATCTCTTGTTTGGAGAAGCTAGGAGAAGTGCATGATGGATTCCTTTCCTTATATATTTTATAGTATGAATTTTAATACTAAAGTTACATATACATTTGTAATATCTTATGAAATATGATATACATTTTTGGTCTAACTTCTGCCCAGACTTTTCCAGTTTCCCCAGCATTTTGTAATCAAATGGGTAATTTATGTTTTCCATTTTATTGGAAAAAATTTGTCATATGTAAGTTTTAAATCTCAGTAAGTTGTAACAAATGTATTTAAACAATTTTTAAACATGTATTATTTCATTAACATTTTAGATGTTGATTTTAGAAATAGTTGAAACAAAAACAAGTAACTATTCCAGTTTTAATCCAGTTGGGGAATTCTTTTCTAACGTACAGCATACATTTTTTTTTCAAATCCTTTTAGATCACATATCTTTGCCTGTGGAAAAAATAAAGGGGGTAAAATTGGGTATCTTTTTAATAATTCCTACTAAAACTTACAAGCTTTCTTCTTCACCTCCAAAGGAAACTCATAAAATGTTCTTCAATTTCCTAGGTGTAAAGTCCATTTTAAAAGCTAAAAAGCATAATAACATATGACATAAAATCTTTCTACAAAAAAAATTATATTTCTACAGTGGTAGGATACAGTAATAGTTCAAATGCTAGCTTTAAACTCAGCCATACCTGGCTTCAAAACCTACTTAATTTATACATTACATGTTTGCCTTTAGACAATTCACTTAACCTTTTTAAATCTATTTCCTCATCTATAAAATGTACTGAATAATAGTATCTACTCTCATAGGTTTGTAGTTAGGGTCAGATTGATGTATCTGAGGTACGGTGCCAAATGATCAGATTTAGAAGAACAGTTGGCACTAAATGTTGGGATTTGGCACCAAATGTGGAGGTTTAATCACAGTGTCCATTCTCTTTGGTAAAAAGTAGGTTTATTTATGAGAAAAGGTTATAGGCAAAATGAAGACATATAATAGACACTATGAATATGAAATAGATCTGGAAGAGCATATAATTAGATAGGAAAGTTATTTTAATAATTAACAATGGAAAAGACAAGTTCCCTAGTAGAACTGGCAAAATTAACCAGGAGAAAGGGAATACATCATGTGATGGGACTACTCCATGGACTGATAGCTAAATCTATAGGGGAGTTTAGCACCCTAAAAGAATGTTACCTATGAGGAGGACAGCATCAGGGAAGGGTGAGGAGAAAGAGTTACAAAGCAGAAGGCCTTGGCAGACTAACCCAAAAAGACTCAGCAAAGATAGCATAGGCCATGGACAGATTTATCAGAGAAATTTAGCCACTGGGGTTTGACAAACTTGGCTTTCTGATCGGTGATAGGGTTACACAAGACCTCCACAGGGATTGAGACCGTTAAGACTGAGTTGATCACCATCAGTGTCCTTCCTGCTTGCCTCAGGGAATACTTTCATCAGTACTTCAGGCTTTCTCTGTCTCTCCCAACTAGTGACTCAGAACCTCATCAAGATAAGATATTGTGGATTAATAAAAGTAATTTTTATAAGATATTAAAGTGCAATAGAAATGGGAACTACTGTTATTATTACCATAGTGCCAAATATAAAAGACTTTTTTGTTTTGGCCAACTAGTGCTGAAGCTCTCCTAAATGATTCATTTTAAGTTAGTTTAAATATTTAATTGCTTGAAAAATAAATATTACCTTGTTCTTTACATAATGATAATTATATAATTTCCTCTTGATTTTAGGAGAGTTATAATTATCATCAAAGGAAGTTATCCATTAGAACATATGAAGAAAGATATTTTCTTTATTTTACTTTAGGGAAATCTAATTCAATTTAAAGCCCTTCGGTAATTTCTCTTTATCAGCAGCTTTTTAAAGAGCTAATAGTTTGAGCAATTACATAGAGTGTTTCATCCTTAGAATGTTATAACAATGGTCTAGCTAATTCTGGGGAATCAGCATTTTTAAAAATTTAAAAAGTGATTGCTTTAAAAACCAAATTTGAGAATAATGATATATATGTATATATGTATATGTATATATATAGGGGGGGATGTAACTGAAGGGGTAAACATAAAACAGCCGTGGAATCAGAAGCCAATCAAATAAACTAATACTAGAAGAAGTGGACAAGTTTCATATTTATAAACTAGTTGAGAATAACTTTGCAACTCTCTTAAGTACTTTGACTTCTTCATAGCAAAGGTAGTTATGTATAGTTGTGTTACTTTGAATGTATCATATCCTTTTATTAAACATTTAGCATGAAACAAAGCATATTTCTTCAAAATAAGAATTAAGTGTATCCCTGAATCGCTTGTTAGGCCTAAAATGACAAATGTGACAATTAAATTAAGGAACTACAGGTTAGAAACTTACTAATTTTTTTAAAAATAACACCTCAATAATACATTAGTTTGAATAAAGTAAATAAATTTAAGTAGCCAGCCCTATCTATACCCACACATATACATACCTAGAAATATTAATCTAGGTTCAAGCACAGGTCTCATACCTATGTGGACTCTGAATAAATGTCTTATTTTGATTTATGTCCTCAGATTGAGCAAACAGCATAGCAAATACAACAAGAAAAAATTTCCAACTACTATGCACACATTTGTGTAGAGAACATGTTAGAGCAAAGGTATGACTAGACAACTTCATATCTGGTACTTCAGAGCTGACATTGCTCTTGAGCTGTTCTCTGTTAGTCATATCATGGTATAAAAACTGTTTTCTGGCACTCTTAAACTAGTTAGCCTCTTTTAGAGACAGCTATTGATAAGGTCTCTAACTTGGAGAACTTTTTATTTTGTTGATGAGGATTATAAGCCTCCATGCCCAGTCAGGCAAACCACAGAAAGAAGGTAGCAGAATGACCTACATTAAGATTAGTCTAGTCTTTTAATTTAACTCTATGTGCCTATTAGAATTTTTGATTCCAGATGACTTTGCCTTAAGAGTTAGGAAATTCCAATAGAGCTGCTATGTCTCCAAAATCTATTTGGATACTGCCTGTAAAATTCTAATAAAGGCTGTATTAAGATTGGAATGTAGATTAACTTACTCCCAAGATGCTTTTTGACTTAATTTTTTTTCCTTTTATGTCACTTTTATTTTCTCTTCTCTCTCTGGATAACACAAATCATCAGCATTTCTATATATTACTGATAAAATGCAGTGGGGAAAGCTAGAAAGTTCATTTAAAATAAATGCACCCAATATAAAATAATTGGAATTCTACAGGCCAAGTCACATCTAGGAACTATATGAACACAATTACAAAATTATATTCATTCAAATAAAAATAGATCTAAAAAATTGCACAGACATTAATTAATTAAGCATTGAGTAGAATGAGTCATAACAAAAATGATAATACTATGTAAATTAATTTACTCATTTAGTGCCATATCAGTCAAACTACCAAAGAATTATTTATAGAGGTAGAAAAATAAAATTCATTTGAAGGAACAAAAAGTCAAGAATATCAAGGGAATCAATGAAAAAAAGGGAGGGGACCTGGTATTACAAGATCTCAAAAGTATGCTGCAAAACTGTAATCATCAAAAACAATTTTGTACTAAGTAGGAAATAGGTTGATCAATGGAATCGATATAAATAGGATACACAAAAACAAATGAGCATAGTCATCTGGTGTTTGATAAACTTAGAGATCTTGTCCATTGGAGCTGGCACTCTCTATATGACAAAAATTATTAGAAAATCTGAAAAGTAGTCTGGTAGAAATTAGGCCATCTCACATTGTATATCAAAACATACTCAAAATGGATGTGTGATTTAGCTATAAAAGGCGATTTCAAAAGCAAACTAGGCAGCATGATAAAAATTACTTGTCAGATCTATAAATATGAAGAAAGTTCCTAACCAAAAGGTACAGAGAGCTTCACAGGTGGTAAAAAATATATACTTTTTATTATATAAAATTTTAAAGTCTTTACAAAAACAAAACCCATACACCTAAAATTAGTAGTGCACCTTCTTTCCCTATTTTTTCAAATAGTTTATATAATATTGGAATTAATTGGTCTTTGAATGTTTGGTAGAATTCACATGTAAATCCATCTGGCCCTGGAGATTTTTTCTTAGGGAGCTGTTTAATAGCTTGTTCTATTTCTTTTTCAAAATGGGGCTATTTAAATAATTTATTTCCTCTTCTGTTAATCTATATTTTTGTAGATATTCCTCCACCTTCACTCAGTATGTATGTCTAGGTTTGAGATGTGTTTCTTGTAAACAACATATTGTTGGATTCTGGCTTTTAATCCAGTCTGCTATCTGCTTCTGCTTTATGGGAGAGTTCATCCCATTCACATTAATAGTTAAAATAACTAAATATGTATTTCCTGCCATCTTATTTACCCAAAGTTATGTTTTCCTCTTTCCTTTCTTCCTTCTCTCCTCCCCAGTATTTTGCTTTTGATGACCACCTCCCTCAAACAGTCCTCCCCCCTTTAGAACCCCTCTCCCTTTTTTAAACCTTTCCCCTAATTCTTCTGTTTTCTCTTCTATTAGTCAATCCCTTTCTTTTCCTCCTTTCCCTCCCACTTTCCTATAAGTAGGGACAAGTTTTTCTGTGAAATCAAATGTGTCTGATATATTCTTTTAGAGCCCTATCTGATGAGAGTAAGATACACACAGTGTTCATCCCCCTCCTTCTTTCCCTCAATTATATTAGGTTTTCTTTGCCTCTTCATGAGATTTTACCTTATTTTTACCTCCTTTTTTTAACCTTATTTTACTTCCTTTCCCCCCTTTTTCCCAGTATGATAGCCCTTCCACCTCTAGTTTCTTTTTCATATTATCAAAGTAAAATCAAATTATACCCTCGTTCTTTAAGTATACCCATAATAGAAATATAGTTCTCAAGAGTTCTTTGCTTTTTACCTTTTTATGCAAAAAAAAAAAATTGACCTCCAAACACAGAACTCAAGAGAAGCATAAAAAGGTAAAAAGGAAAGAATTTTTTTTTCAATCAATTGTTGTCTTTTTCCATTTCACCAATTTTCTTTTTCAGTGAATTGGTGTCTTTTTCATATTTTTTTTAATAGGGCAATTATATCCTTCTTGCACTGATCTCAATTCATTTCCCCATTTTTCATCTAACTCTCTTTTGAGATTCTTTAAGCAATCTTCCAGGAAACCCTTGTGAAATGGGGACCAGCTCATGTCTCTCTTTTTGGCTTCCTCTGGAAACCAAACCTTTAGGAACCTCAGGATCTGGGGTCTGCCCTTTTTTCTCTTCATAAAAGCTGTCTATGGTGAGAGTTCTTTTCTTTTTCTTACTCATTTTTTAAAGCTTGAGGTCTTTTTAAAGCAGAGAAGCTGCAGCTGTGATAATTTGCCCTAGGGCAATTGGGTTGATTGAGTTCTGGTGCTGAGCCCTTTGGGCTAGGCCCCAAGTTTGAAGTAGGTTACAATCTAACTTTTATAAAAGGTATATCTGCCAAAGCACCTGCCTGCAATCAGGTGCTTAGAATCTGCCACACTGATTCCCACTCGGCTTTCAGCCCTGTCTCCCAGAGCTGTGTGGGAGCTCGGCAAACTGCCCTACTCCAGAAACAGACCTACTCCAAAACTCCTCCAAGGTAACTTCTTCTAGGAATGTGCTGTAGTCCAAATATTTGTGGGTTCTTTGACTTAAAAATCAGTTTAGAGGCTTAATCTGCTGTTGGTTTGAGAGGTCAGAGGAGGACACAGAGAGTCCTGTCTTCATTGCCATCTTGGCTCCCAGTACACCTAAAAATAGAAGAAAAGTTGAAAAGTGTGTGTGTGTGTGTGTGTGTTTTGGGGGGGACATCTTTATAGGAAGTATCTTTTGTAAAGTCACTTCTAAAACAGAAAACTGAGTCAAATTTACAATGATAAGAGCTATTCCTTAGTTGATTCCAAAAGTTGTGGTACCTCACCACCATCAGGTTAACTAAGATGAGAACAAGGAAAATAATATGTTGGAGGGGATATGGGAAAATAGATATGTTAACATACTATTAGTAGAACTGAGAACTAATCCAGCCATTCTGAAAAATAATTTGGATCTGTACTCCAAAGGCCATTAAATCGTGCATATGCTTTGACCCAACAATACTTATATCAAGTCTCTATACCCAAAGAGATAAAAGAAAAGGGAAAAGAACCTATAAGTACAAAATTTTTTATAGTGATTCTCTTTGTGATGGAAAAGAATTGGAATGTAAGGGGATGCCCATAAATTTGGAAGCATATGAATGTGATGGAATACTATTGTGCTGTAAAAATTATGGAGAGATGGTTTCAAAAACATCTGGGAAGATTTTTGTTAACTGATACAAAGTAAAGTAAGTAGAATGAGGTGAACATTTTACATAGTAACAACAATATTTTAAAGATAACAATTCACCATAATTCCAAAGGACTCATGATTAAACATCCTATCTACTTCAAGAGGGAAAATTGATACAGACTCAGAGCATAAAGTATATTTTCTCTTTAAAAAAATCAAAAAACAAAAAACTAATGTAGACATTTGTTTTGTATGACTATACATGTTTCTAATGGGCTTAGTTTTTCTTGCCTTCTCAGTGGGGTGAGGAGAGAATTTGGAATTTAAAAAAAGGATTAAAATGTCTGTGCTTAAAGTTTTTTTGGTTTTTTTTTTTAATAAACAGGTCTCAGAGAGGTTTGTTTGTTTAAACCATAGGTCTATTTATATATGGCAATATTAAAAAAAAAAACTTTTCAAAGTGAAACCAATGTAATATGGCTTTTCAAAAATGTCAGGACAGATTTGGTCATTCAAAAGACTCAATTACTCTTGAATTTTTTTTTCTTTTTTCAGATTGCTATTTTTCATAAAATTGTCAGTATTAATCTTGTCTAGAAAAGGTACAACTAGATGGTATAATGGGTAGAGCACCGGTCTTGGAGTCAGAAATATCTGAGTTCAAATCTTACTACCTGAGTAACCCTGGACAAGTCATTTAACTCCAGTTCTAATGGACAAAGTCCAGGGGGCCATTTATAGTCAGACCGGACTGAACAGCAACAACAGAAGAGTTCAGTCTTCAATGAGACTAAAAACACATTAATTTCACATTAATTCTATATAAGACAAATAATTTGGATATAATTAATGCTTACAAATAGAAATGTTATAAACAGACTATCCCATAAGTTATAAAAATAACTAAACAAAAACATTTCCTATTAAGTACAGAAGATTGTTACTTAATGTAGGTCCATAGAACAATACTCCACTAAGCAGGATTTGAGTCCAATTGCAACAGTGTTAGCAGGTAAACTCCTTCACCTGGCTTCTTCAGGACCAAGTTGTGCCTTATTTCTCATTTGATAGAGTTGCTAGACTGGTAGATCAGTGGAATACTGTGGTTATTGTTTTGTTATATTTTAGTCCTTTGTGCCTTTGGAAAGATGTTCTCTGTGCTTGGAATACACTCCTTCCTCTGCCTCCAGAAATTCCTAGTTTCCTTCAAAGTTCAGCTCAAATGTATGGCATCTCCTACATGAGACCATTCCAAGTTTCTCTTACCTTCTCCTCTCCAAATTACTTTTTTATTTGGTACATTTTTATGTATGTACAGATGGTGTCCCCCACCAAGGGAATATAAGCTCCTTAAGGGCAAGCACTAATGTATTACTTTCTTTATATTCTCATTGCTTGGTATAGAGTGGACATTTTATAAAGGCTTACTTAATTTGCTATTCTTGTAGAAATGATGGAGTGATATGGATTAAACCAGCTTCTTAAATTGTGGTTCACAACCCCATGTGGGGTCTCATAACTGAATGTAGGGGTCATGAAATTATGATTTATCAGTAAATGTTTGATTTATTATTAGTAAATGTTTGATTTGTTTATGTATCTTATATACCTTTATATGAGGGCGTGTAAAAATTTCTTTGGTGAAAAGGGATCACAAGTAGAAAAAGTTTAAGAAGCCCTGGACTAGAAAATAGTATAATTTTAAGTGGATTCAGAGCTAGTTGGAGAGAGGTAGTGCACAGTTTAGACACTTGTAATAGTAAAGGTATGAAGATAGGAGATGAAATGCTTGTATTGGGAATAAATAACAAGCAGGTCCCTTTGGTTATAATATATATGAAGGAGAGTATTGCATAATATGTCTAGGAAGGTTGGCTGAAGGCAGTCTGTAAAAGGTTTCCAGCATCATACAGCAGAGCTTGTATTTGATCCTGAGGCAATCCGAGCCATTAGTCCTTATTTAGCTAGGTAATAGCATATTGAAATTTGTAGAGCAGCTAGGTGGCACATTAGATAGAACACTGGATCTAGGGTCAGGAAGACTTGATTTCAAATCTCATTTCAGATGCTCAGCTTATTAGCTATATGACCCTGGACAAGTCACTTAACCTATTTGCTTTAATTTCCTCAACAATAAAATGGGGAATAATAACACCTACTTCTCAGGATTGTTGTGAGGATCACTGAGACAATAATTGTAAAGCATAATTCTTGGCACATAATAGTCATTATATAAATGCTTATTCTCTTCTTCCTCTGGCTCATTTGAATTGGATGAGGAATTGGAGGGAGGAGAGATTTGAGATAGGGAAGCTTATTAGGAGACTATTATAAAAGGTAATAAAAGGCACAGATTTGAGAGTTTATAGATATAGAATCAAGACTTGCCAAGTAATTGAATATGAGGGAGAGATGGAAAATTGAAAGATGGTGCCAAGGTTGCAGATCTGGGAGCCTAGAAAGATTTGATGTTAAAAAAAATATCAGGAGGAACAGAAGATTTTAAAGAAAAATAATGAGTTCTGTTTAGAAATGTTGAATAAGAGATGCCTATGGGATAGTCAGTTGGAGATTTCCTTAGGTAATTTGTGATAATCTATCTCCTGATTTAGAGAACAGGGATTTCCTCAGCAACTTGAAGTTCTCTTTAAAAGTTTCTTTGAAGAGAAAAGGCTGATCATTTGCCTTCTCTTTCTTAAAAACTGTGCTCTGTTGACCACAGCTGGGCCTCTGTACTTCTAGGAAGCACTTTGAGAGGTTTCTCAGAAGAAAATAGAGAAACTGTAATGATAACCAAACCAATTTTGTGTTTGTTTTTTTTTGTTTTTTTTTTGTTAACTATGACTGCCAAATGTTACAGAAGTGCACAGGCCTTAGCTAATGCCCCCAGGAAACTTCCACCTTGTGTTTCCAAATCTTTCTTTCCACAGCAGGCAAGCACTAAGCTCAGATAAAGGATTGGGGTTTGTAGCACCTTTGGTCCTACATAGATTCAAATCATACTTAGCCAACTCTAGAGTTTGAAGTGAGAAATAAGAGCCATAAAAGGACTTGCCTTGATTTTTCTTTCTCCAACTCAGGGCAGCTTTCAACTTCAGGGGCTAAAATTGGAATTGTAATCCACGTGGGAGACCCTCTCTGGAGCTTCTTGTCAACTCCTGCTTCTTTTCTGTTCAAGCTGCAATTTCAGTTTCTGTCCTTTCCCATGGATATTTTCCAAGACCCCATTTCCTCCTGTGAACCCACCTTTTATGCCTTATGTTGGTCTTTACGACTTTCTCTAATTATTCCACATTCCTTTCTGCATAATTGCCCCTCCCCATTTAGTGTCCCTAAGATACTGTGACCTAGATTTTTCTAGGACACTCTGACTTCCATCTTTTCTGTTGCATTCATTAAAAAAAATCCATTATCATATCATGTGGAATAATGTTAGATCCAGATATGATATGGCCACCATTTCAATGATTCTTCCCTGAGAGTTAAGGGAATCCAAGACAGGAGCCTTTCAGACTCTCATTTTTATTTTTAGTTATTGTTTATAGGGATAGGATCTGCCTCTCCCCTTTCCAGTTCCACACTGACTTTGATCATTGCTACATGTAGTTTTGTGTCTCCATTTTTTCTTTTAATTGGTCAAGGAAGAAAACAGCTATGACTAGTCAATGAATGCATTTTGAAGAAAAAACTGTCTTGGAAAGTCGGTTCCACCATTTTGGAGCTTCCTTTTGTTAATTTAAGTAGGGCAAAGATCTCAAGTATTTTCAGTGATTTCAGTCACATCACCAAATCTAAGATAGAAGGATATTTTTGTACTAAAAAAAACTAGACAGTCTCTATTCCCAATTCAAGGAAGTTGAGAATAAGAATATGTCCTTATCAATGCTACTTCTCTGCAGAGGTACTATAAAGGGATCTCCAGTTAAAATTGAACATGAGACTGATTTTAGGAAAAGTTAGATTAATTGTGCATCATAAACATTCCCCATTAGATTATAAACTCATTGAAGAACAGGGATTGTCTTTTGCTTCTTTCTGCATGCCCAGTACTTAGCACAGTGCCTGACACATAATGTTTATTGACTGATTTGTTAATTGACTTAGCAGTTTGTATAATGCCTAAAAAGATGTGTAGGTCCTAATCTGTTAAGATTACAGTTGGACTGATGGTATGTATCAATGCTCACCACAGAGACTCTTTCCCATAGGAATGAGGGACGAAGCTCAGTGACAGGAAGGTCTGATTCACAGCTCTAGATTGAATCTACCCTATATTATCATTATCACTTTGATTCCTACTTTAATATATTCTGTCCAAAAACCTAAGACAACATTGGACTTGACCACAGAGCCAAATGCAGATAAGCTTCTGACTGAATCTTTAAAAAGGAGATGAAGGGCCAAAACAAACAGATGGGGGCACAGTGAGCCAGAGCATTTCAGATAAACTACCAGAATCTGTTCCATAGAATCTTTGCTTGACTCTTAAATTTTTTTTTTAACTTTCTACCAAGAATTTCACTAAGGCGAGGCCAGCTTTAACTATCATGCACAATGATTGCAACTCTTGGTCTCACATGAAAATTTTCTCTTCTTTCATCCAAGTGGAAACAGAATTTGCAGAGTTCATCTCTTGTGCTAGGAACTAGAGTTTTCAGCCTCCATTTGGTTATTTTCATTTACAGCCACTGGACTTAGTATTTTCCAACATTGTTCTCCCCCAAGTAATTAACTGACTTGTTGAAGCCTTTGAGCTTAACTCTAAAGTATAGTAAATAATTTGTACAAAAGTATATAAAAGAAATCTGGAGATGCCTTACCCTCTAGCCACTAACTCTAAGGGAAAATTTCCCTTGGATTTTGAGAACCACAAAAGTTCATTGGAGCCACAGACTTCCTGAGAATCTGGGAAATTCAAACGATATGCCAGTGAGAAAGAAGACATAGGCTTTCACCATATCAGGAAAAGAACACTTTTTAGCACCCTAACATAATTAAAATTGGTAAAATTTTTCTTTGCTATGGAAAACACCCAAGGTATTCTATGTTTAGAAGCCATTCCTACACTTGAGAGTGTGTGGGACACGACCACCAACTCAAGTAAATCAAGGAGATTTCTCAAAAGCAGAAAGAAATTTTAAAATGATCTCATGAGACAGGGCATCTCTGTTCCAACAAGCAGGTAGACAAGGAGCGGCAAGGCCCAGTTAACAGACAAGAATTATAGCCTGAGCTAACACTCCCTAAAAGTTGGATCTTTGCCTGATTAGCCAGGACAAATGACCTGGCATTGTAAATCATAAATGAGGAAAAAATTTCAGCCCAACCACATCTTTAGGATTACAAAATTACCTTATATGAGAGTTTCAATGCCAAGGTGACCCCAACTTAGTCTCACAGAGAAAAGGTCCCACTCCTTGTAAATGTGATTTCTGGAAAAAGAAACCTGGCTCTGGGGCACAGCCGACCTTCACTCAGTTTTTAGAGCATTGTCTCCATCTTGTGAGACAGTTTTCACAGTTCACTTCATTCAGGAGGAAAATAATAATCAGTGGTTGGAAAAAGTGAAGCTGCCCCTTGACAGACAGAAAAGCATTCTCTTTCTTTCTCCCTCTCCCCCTTCTTCTTTCTCTCCCTCCTTTCCTCCCGTCCTTCTCTTCCTCTCTTCCTTTTTCTCTTTCCCTTCTTCCTTCCCTCCATCCCTCTCTCCCTCTCACACAAATAAGCACCTTCCCTCCTCAGTCTTTTGGGTTTTTTTCTTCTTCACCCAGCCAAATCTGAGCTAGAAGCTTTTGGAGGAGAGATAAAATGAACTATCTGGCTTCTTGTTTTCAACATCTTCCGGGGATCACAAGATTACTTTTGCTACTTAACCTCTTATCTGTTTGAAAGACAAAAGGACACACTTGACCACTGTCAGATTCCAAATCAAGTCAAGCTTTTTCTATTGGTTCTTTTTTGAAATAGTTGTGTATATCTTGACTCTCTTACTTCTCTTGTGACTAAGGCCCTAACTTTGTTCCTGACAGTCTTCCTAAGAATTGGTTATCTGTTTTTGATACACAGCTCTTTGGCAAGCCCCCTCATTCAGGCTCTGTCTGGATCTTTGCTTATCACCTAGTAACAGATTGTCATCTGTGTTCTACTCTCCTACCATCTTCTTTTATTACTATTTACTATCTGTTAAACTTCCCTAAGTGTCCATCCACCTGCCCAGATTATCTATCATCTGCTCCTGGGTCCTTTTGCAGGTCATGTGTCCCATCTGACTCTGGCAATTCTCATCCTATTCTTATCTATTCCACTACTCTACTATCCCTGGTACTGATGAATATTCCAGGAGAAACCTTGGCATAATCTGGAAACAGAAATTTGACATTGCAGACCAAAGAGTAATTTAAAGAATGATTAACAATGCTGAGGAACTACCCATACATCTGTTATGCAAATAAAAAGCTTTTATTAAAAAAAAAGACTAAAATCCTAATGCAGTTATTTGAATTGAGAAGAGATAAAACAGACCTCTAGGCCAGGAATTCACTTTTTTTTTTTTTTTTGTATTATGGACCCTTTTTGTCAGTCCAGTTAAGTCTATGAGCTCCTTCTCAGGAAAAAAAAAAAATTTAGATGGATAAAATAAAATTCCTAAGATTACAAAGGAATTTTAAGTATGTTGAAATATGATTTATAAACAAAAAGACTATGATCATGTGCAATATAAAATCAGATCTAATGAGTACAAGAATTCTAAATTGATGATGAGCATAAATGTCAAAATATCTGCAACAATTCTCATGCAATATGAAAATGTGATGTATTGGTGACAAAATCACAGGTACTAGTAATACTAGTGTGGTTTGTTGCCTACATTTTTTTCACATGATGAATTTATATTAAATTTATACAATTTTCTATATTTTTCCATTAAATTCATTTTCTATTAAAGCTTATTTTCAAAACATATGCATATGGATAATTCTTAAACATTAACTCTTGCAAAACCTTGTATTCCAATACCCCTTTTCCCTTATTCCCTTCCCTGAATGGCAAGTAGTTTAATATACGTTAAATATGGTAGAAATATATGTTAAATACAATATATGCATACGTATTGATACAATTATCCTGCTGCACAAGAAAAATCAAATCAAATAGGGAAAAAATGAGAAAAAAATAAAATGTAAATAAACAACAACAAAAAAAGTAAAAATGCTATGTTGTGAAGCACACTTAGTAGTTCCCACAGTCTTCTCTGTGGGTATAGATGACTCTTCATCACAAGATCACTGGAACTGGTCTGAATCATCTCATTGTTGAAGAGAGCCATGGCAATCAGAATTGATCATTGTATTTTCTTGTTGATCTCCTGGTTCTGCTCATTTCACTTAGCAGCAGTTCATGTACATCTCTCTAGGCCTCTCTGAAATCATCCTGCTAATTGTTTCTTACAGAACAACAATATTCCATAGCATTCATGTACCAAAACTTATTCAGCCATTCTCCAACTGATGAGCATCCACTGAATTTCTAGTTCCTTGGCACTACTAAAAGGGCTGCCACAAACATTTTTGCATATGAGTCTCTTTCCCTCCTTTAAGATCTTTGTTGCCTATATTTTTAATTGGAGGAAATTATACATGTCAGAGGTTAGTAAAAATAAAAAACTTTTTTTTCCATCCAAATTCACAAAACCCCTAAAATTAAACCACAGATCTCTTCAATGGATCCTAGGTTAAGATGCCTTGCTTTAGATTCTTGTTGTAAATAGATCCCTTGGGGCAAGTCTAAGAGTCTGCTATTGGAATTCATTAGAGGAAAAACATTCATTATCTACTAAACCCCAGAGGAATAATGGTGGACTTTTTTTTTTTTTTTTTAAAGTTAGGTAGTCCATGGATTTGATTTTTGACTGATAAACCTTGTCACAGCCCTGGAAAAGGGGAGGAGAGGAAAAGGAACGATTTATAGGACATTGTGAAAGTTGAACTAAGATTTTTCTATCAAAACTATCAAATTTGATTTCGCTTTATGCTTTTGTTTCTGAAAGTTACTTTGGAAGCATATGTTTAAATATTTGTCCATTTTATCCCATTAATGTCTATAATTTCAAACAAATATACAAACATTTTATATTCCTTCCTCTTAGAACCTCTAGGTTCTTTCATATCTCAATTCAGAGGGAAGTCTTTCCCTATTCCCTTATTTGCTAAGTATTCTTCTTCCAAATCGTCATTATGATACTTATAGCTGTATTTATCTATATATGTCTATACCTTGTATCCCCACAAAAGAACATAAACTCTAAGGGAGTAGGAAAGGGTCTTTTTTTTTTGTCAGTTTTGGTTTTGTCTCTATTCTTATTTCCTAGCACCTTGCCTTGTACATGTTAAGCATTTAACAAATGTTTGTTGAAACACAATGGACTGAATTAGTAATCCTAACTGTCCACAACCATACCAAGTCTATTACCAAGTAAAATCTGTGATTTTTACCTTTATAATATCCAAATATTCTCACTTCTCTCTGACATTGCCACCATCCTAGTGCAGCCTGTTCAGTACCTTATGTCTGAACTATTGCAATAGCCTGTTGGTTTGTCTGCCAGCCACTAATTTCTCCCCAAACTAGTCTAGTTTTCATTCAGTTGTTAAAATGGTTTTTCTAAAATATAGTTTTTTTAAAAAAATGTTTAATTTGTGTAATAAAACAAGCATTTCCATTAGCAGTACATACAATAAAAAGAGACAATTGTATGTGAAAACTGCTAATCTATCATATACAACTCACTATTCTTTTCAAATATACAACAAAATTATAGTGTAAATTTGATTTTTTTTTTCTTCCTTCTCATCATCTGTCTGGAGATAGCTACCGATAGACACAAATTCGCATATATATGTAAAATTACTCTATTTTTACTTCTATTTATCAGCTATCAATGTGTTCTTTCTAAAGTGTAGTTCTGACTAGGATATCCCTCAGCAAACTCCAGTGAGTCACTATTAAATACTTCCAAATTCAATCTTTGGCTTTTAAAGTCTTGTATAACTTTGGCCCTGTTCTATCTTCCTAATGTTATTGAACTTTACTGCTCTCCACAACCCAGTGATATTGGTCATCTTGTTCCTCACACAAGACTTTTTTCATGGATTGTCCCCTATCCTGGAAATTCTCTCCTTCTTCATCTCCACTAACTTCTCTGACTTCATATTTAAGTTTCACCTAAAATCCCACCTTGTACATAAAACTTTTCAGGATCCCCCTCAATACTAGTGCTTTCCTCCTGGAATTTAGCTCCTATTGGAACTCTTAATTGAACACCAGATAGAAAATTTTGATTATATTTGTACAAACAAAAGTAATGCAGACAAGATTAGGAGGGAAGCAATCAATTGGGAAATCATCTTTATTTCCTAAGGTCAATGCTACTTAGAATTGGTTAGGGGTTAATTGTAGATTTAATTGTAAATGAGGAGAGGGAAGAGGAATCTAATGTACATAATCTTCTCTTTCTTTTCCTTTTCTGTTTCTAACCTAGAAGGAATTGTAATAGAGATGAGAAGGAAAGAATGGGGAAAAGTTGAAGACCTTTGTCTGAAATTAATAAAGCAACCTTTTTTTAGGATGTCAGTCTAGAGCAGGGGTTCTTCATCTTGACCTTTTGACATCTGACAAAGCTATGGACCCCTCCTCAGAATAATGCTTTTAAATGCATAGCACTACCAAGAATACTTGTTATATTGAAATAGTTATCAAAATATTTAAAAATTAGGTTTCTGGGTTAAAAAACCCTGGTGCAGAGAAAACTGAATCCTAATGTGAGGAAGTCATACTATGCCATCAGTGACTGATATGAGAGATAGAAAGATAAAGTGCTAGGTTTTAAACACTGAGCAACAGCAACCTCCTGAGGACTATTAGTCTGAGGTCTTGTGCTTTTTTAATAACTTGAAGCAATATAAATGATTGGGGGGAAAAAGTGTTTCTGAAAGGCTTAGAGTAAAGAATGGTTGGTTTCAAGTAGAACTTGATCATTATGTCAAACTTTGTCAAAGTAAATTCAACAGTTAACTATCAAAAATGATTGCATAACTTTGTTAAGTTCTTGTATCCCATTTTTTTTTTCAGTATATTAAAATAGCTTGGTACTCTGAATAACTGGTTGAGTGTATTTCACGTGGCTATCTCACTATGGTGGAGGAATATTCAAGACAAGGGGGAAATTTTCATTTTAAGATGACTGTTGAAGGAGAAACTCTTGATTTGATAGTAGTACCAGAAAGTTCACAGTAGTGAATACTAGGAATCTTCTGTTTGTGGAGGCCCAGAATGCTTTAATCCAAGGAAATGCTTTTTTGAATTCATATGATGCTTTTTGGGAAAAGTTTTTTGTTTTATTTATCCATTAGCAAAGTATTTATAAGCATATTTCCCTTTCTTTCCTTTATTCCTTTAAAAGGAGTTATTTTTTAGAAGAGAAGTTATTGTAGAAATGTTGATAAGTATCCCTTTTCCTACAAAGAAAATCAGAATGGGAATACTGAAGTTCATGTATATTGTCAAGCATACAGAATGTGTGTTATAAATTATTTCTAAACCAAACTAAATTATTTCTGAAATATTTTATTAGCATAGCTATTTACCAAGCAGGAAGGATAAAATAATTTGTTTCAATTCAACCAAAATCAGTCTATTGTGCTCAGCATCATTACTCTTCAGCCATCAGTGGCTTTCCTACTGAAAATAATTATAGATAAACACATAAATTTTCCTAACTGATCTTCTCATCCATCTAACTTCTTTAATATTGAAATAGTTCCTTTCTCCTTTTCCCCTCTGAAATAATTTTAACTTTATGATTCTTCATTTTTCTTTTTTTAAAAAATGTATTTATATAAGCACTTATTACTTCTTCTTCCCACTGTTCCCCTCATTGAACAATTTTTTAAAAAGAAAAGGAAAACCCTCATAATGTTATGTTATTTGTTCAGCAAAACAAATTCCCACATTGCTCATATCTAAAAATGTATTTCTCGTCTGCAATTTAAATCCATTGCTTCTCTGGTAGGAAGTAAATAGCATATTCAGATTTTTTACTCTGAATTTATCACTGCATTGATCAGGGTTCTAAAGTTTTTCAAAATTGTTTTCTCCTATAGTGTAGCCCTTACACAGAGTGTATTATCATATCATCTGATCCAAACCCTTACTTTTCCTTTATGTGTGACTCTTTGCTTCAAGTATGTTTCTTATAAACAACATGTTGTAGGATTCTGGTTTTTAATCCACTCTATCTGTTCCCATTTTATGGGTAACTTCATCCCATTCCCTTTCACAGTTATGATTACCAATTGTATATTTCCATCTATCCCGCTCCACTCCATTTATTCTTTCTTTCCTTTCACCCCGTTTCTCCTCAAAAATATTTTGCTTCTTACCACTGCCTTTCCCAAACCACCCTTCTTTCTATCAGCCTCTTCCCCTTCTTTTACCCCTCTTCCCTCTTATTTCTCTGTAGGGCAAGATAGATTTCTATATCGATTGAGTATATAGTTATTACCTCTTTGAGTCAATTCTGATGAGAGTAGGGTTTAAACATTGTGTATTCACCAGCTCCTCCATTGTAAAAGCCTTTTTCACTTTTATGTGAGATAATTTACCCCATTTCTCTCTCTCCCTTTCCCCTTCTCCCTATTTTGGATAGCATATTCAATTCATATTCACACTCTCTGTCCGTTGTATACTTATCCTAACTGTCCTAATAATAAAGTTTTTTAGGGAGTTATATATCATCTTCCCATACGACCTTTTTAAGCTCTTCTTTTTGGGGGGAAGAGGGGGAACCTGAGATTAATTCATATTTTTTTCTTTGAGGATTTGCATGTAACAGTTTTGACATTGTTGCTTTCTGAGTTTGTGTTTTGATCTTCCCTATCACCATAGTAACTTTCTATAGTCAGGTTCTTTTTGTTGTTGTTGGTGGTGGTGGTGGTGGCTCATTTTTTGACTTTAAACTTTACCATAAAGTTGGGTTCTGTTCCAAGCTTCATGCTTTTGTACTACTGGTTTGAGATCTAGTGCTGGGATTCTGTAAGTTTTTAGTTCTTCCAAAGTGGTCTGATCTGAGGAGAGGTGTGGTTAATGCTATCCTGGTCTGTGCTATTTTGTGAGTGACCATAAGCATTCTTTTCCTCCCTGGAACTATAACCAGGTTCTGTACCTGCTCACCCTAGGACTGTAACCCAGAATCATGTATGCAACACAGTCCTGCTTCCAGTGTCAGCAAAAGCTCCTCCTTCTGATCAGTTGTCCAATCCCCTTGCCATCTGAGGGCTAATCATTCCAAAACCCCCAGTTTTCAATTCAGTTGCCCCCAAAACTGGTTTGCAATAGTGCAGGATGTGCACTGGAGTGAGTGAGCTACACTGGACTGTGCTCCATTTTTTTACCCCAGTGAGAGAGACTTTTCCTGCCAACCTTTTAAGTTGTCTTGGGCTGTAAAATTCTTTTACTTTATACTCTTGTTGGCTTTGCTACTCCAGAATTCATGTTGAGGAGTCATTTTAACATTGTTTGGAGAGGAATTTGGGAAAGGTTAGATGAGTTCGTGCCTTTACTCTGCAATCTTGGTTCTGTCCCCCAATTTCTAGCTTTTTAGAGAAGACAATAGTATGGACTATCTGATAGGATCAAGGCCAAAAAAAAGAAATTTTAGCTTGGATGGGGACTAGTCTTCACCATTTGGTGAGATGAAACATTGCAGAGCATTAGGGTCTGGAAGTTTAAATCCAGTCTCAGATATTGGATAGTTATATGATACCAGGAAAATCACTTAAATTCTTTCAGCCTCAGTTTTCTCATCAGTGAAATGGGAATATTAAATAGCACTTACCTCCCAAGATTGTCAGATTAAAATGAGATGATATTTGTAAAGTGCTTTGCAAACCTTAAAGTGCTAGGTCAATTATACTGTTTATATAGTCCTTAAAAGTTTGCAAAGCACTTTAAGTACATATCTTTTTTTTGAGTTTCATAATAAGTTAAGAAGGTACTATGGGTATTATCCTATTTTACAGATGAAGAAATGGAGGTCAGAGAGTTTTTGACTCACTATGATTGTACAGCTAAGTGTCAGAAGTAGATTTGAACCTAGGTTTTCCTGATTTAAATTCAGCTCCTTATACACTGTACTATTCTAGATTGTTGGAGAGTTCTCAAGTTGATTAAATTATCTTACTTTTTAGGGGAAAATCTGTTTTCATATTATGGATAAATACCCCAATTGTCTGTGTTGATATTCTTAATTGGGGCCTAGATAGTAATAGTAAAAATCTTAGATGCCTCCTGCCCTTTTGTTGTATATTATTGAATACAGAAATTGTTATTTGGGGTCAGAAGTGTATCAGGTAAAATTTTAAATTTCATATTGAGCTTTAGACCTACTCTTATAGGTTAGTGTTCATTAGATGGTCATCACTCTTCTTATAATGGCTCTGAAATAGTTTTCAAGCCTCTGAGTACCTTGTATGATGAATGGCTCTTGATTTATAATTCTTTCTCATCTCATGGGACCCTTCCAAATGTTGGTGTTTTTTATATTTAACTGGAATAGCATCTCTGTCATGTCTACCTGAACTATACAACTGTGAGTGATAACTTTCTACAATCTAATAGCTTTAAGTATTCAGATACTATTATGTATGGAGGTATTTAGGTGATAAAATGGAATAAGTGCTGGACTTGGTCAGTAATAGCCTTGAGTATAAATCCAACCTAGATACTTACTCACCTGTTTCACTTTCTTCACCTGTAAAATAAGGGGAATAATATTACTTCTTAAAGGGTTGTTTTGAAGATGAAATGATATACTATTTGAAAAATACTTTGCAAATGTCCAACTCTTCATGTCCCCATTTGGGGTACTCTTGGCAGATGCTAAAGTGGCTTGCCACTTCCTTCTCTTGCTCCTTTTACAGATGAGGAAATTGAGGCAAACAGGGCTAAGTGTTTTGTCCAGGGTCACACAGCTAGTAAGCATCTGCTCCGGATTTGAATTCAGGAAGATGACTTGTTGAGCTCTATCCGCTGTGTCATCTAGCTGCTCCCTCATAAAAATAATGCATTTATTAAGTACTTATTATGTGCCATGTACTATGCTAAGCATTGGGGATAAAAATAGAAGAAAGATAGTTATTATCCTTAAGGAGTTTATATTTTGTGGGGGGAAGACAACATATAAAAGGGGTTTGGGAGGGGAGGGGGGGCTGGGGTGCAGGTGTACAAGTGGCAAGGAAACCTGATTTCTGGCAAGATAAGGCAAAAATATTAAAAATTATTATTTTATAAAGGGCAGTATCTATTAAAGAAAATAGACCATAGAGCAAGGTTCAAGGCTTGGGGAAATACTTGGTATACTATGGATACCAAGATGAAATACTTGGATGTGGCCATATGATATTGATCTTAGAGTTTTTAACTTCCTTAATGCACTCCCCTTTATTATCCTTTTTTTTTTTTAAATGAGAGGTTTCTCCCTTCCTCCTCACTCCACATTAAGATCATGGACTTCTTAAAAGATAAGACTCTTTGTGTGTGTGTGTGTGTGTGTGTGTGTGTGTGTGTGTGTGTGTGTGTGTTTCCGTGTTTCTATATCTCTAAGACTTACAATAATGTTTGATACAGATTTTTTGTTTGTTTTTTTTCTTCTTTTCTTTATTATAAAGAATAAAGATATCTAAACACCTGTAATCTTCCATTACCTCTTCTGGTCAGATTACTAATGGACATAGGTTAGACATAGAAATTTAGTCCTGTATGATATAATTTTTCAGATTATAAACCTGAACTTACAAAAAGAATACCTAAATTCTTTAAATATTTTCTTCTCCTCCTCCTCCTTTCCCTTTCTCATTTATCCTTAGTCTTCCCTTTCCAGTTTGGAGATCATCCTCTCTGATTCAAATGGGATGGGATTGGGAAGCAACAAAAAGACACTAAAGTAATCCTGTTTTCTCATTCTCATCTGTTAAAATTATACCATCTGTTTTAAATTATATTCCTTATTTTTCTTTTACTGAACATTCCTTAACAACTCTTTTGTTGTCCTAAGTTGTTTTGTTTTTTCCCAGCCTTTGTTCATTCAAGGATTTAAGTCTTCTTCATGCTATTTTTGCAGTTTAGTGTCAGCTTTTTGCCTTCATCCTTGGATATGCACTCTCTGACCACCTTAATACATATCACTTTAAAATCTGTAACTATTATAAAATATAGGATAAATGTAGACCCATTAGCTTCTTTAGATGCTTCCTTCTTGTTTTTCTCATCAGGTGTGTGTGTGTGTGTCTGTGTGTCTGTGTGTGTGTGTGTATACACACATATAAATATATCCTTTCTTAACTATAGCCTGTTTGGATGGTGGGGGATGAAAGGAGAAAAAAGAATAAAGTAAAAAAGGTTGCAGCAGAGAACAAAAGAACTCTTTTGTTCTCTGTAAAGAGTAAAGATGGACACTGATGAATATAATTTCTTCTACTGATATACTCTTAAACTGGTAATTGTTGTTAAATATTTTGAATCCTCCCTGATGTTCTGCCAGACACATGACAATGTATTTTTGTTTTGCTTCATTTTGTTTTGTATTTCTTTTCTGTTTTTCTTTTTTCTTACTGTTTCTTTAAGTAAAATGAATTTTTTCTTACTGTTTTCTTACTGTTTCTTTAAGTAAAATGAATTTTTTAAAAAAGAAAAGAAATCATCAAAGAGATAATACAGCATGAAGTGAGCAGAACCTGGAGGATAATTAGTACAATAACAACAGAATTGTAAAAGATAAAAACTATTGAAAGACTTCAGAACTTTGACTCGATCTAAATCAGTGGTGAAGTCGAGAGAGCCAACTTCCATGACCACAGTTGGGGTTTTCTTGGCAAAGATACTAGAATGGTTTGCCATTTCCTTCTCCATCTCATTTTACAGATGAGGAAAATGAGGCACACAGATTAAGTGACTTGCCCAGGGTCACACAGGTAGTAAGTATCTCAGGGCAGATGTAAACTCAGGAAGATGAATCTTCTCACTCCAATCCCAGTACTGTATGCGCTACACCACCTAAATTTGCATCCCTTTCTCCCTTTACCCCTTGCCTAAGTAAACCACAAATTAACATTATCTATATTGCATTATACTTCTGTTTAAGTATCTCCCAATTACATTCTTTTTTTTTTAATTAAAGCTTTTTATTTGTATAACACATGTATGGGTAGTTCCCCAGCATTGATCTTTACAAAGCTTTCCATTACAGATTTTACCCCCAGTCCCCTCCCCTCCCCCAGATGGCAGGAAGTCTACTACATGTTAATAATGTTGAAATACTTGACAAGTTGTGCAAGAAAAATCCTATCTACAAGAAAAAAAAATCAGAGAAAGGAAACACAATGCAAGCAAACCTCAACAGAGAACATGAAAATGTTACATTGTGGTCCATATTTCATATCCCTCTCTCTGGGTGTATATGGTTTTCTTCAGTGAACAATTGGAACTGGTTTGAGACAATTCTTTGTTGCAGAGAGCCATGTCCATCAGAATTGATCATCATGTAATATGTTGTTGCTGTGTATAATGATCTCCTGGTTCTGCTCGTTTCTCCCAATTACATTCTAATCTGGTTGAGCTGCTTAAGCCTGGTCTGAGACAATGATAATGCCTTTGTCTGAGATCTTTGTCAACTTCCCTTTACAAACCAGCATTTCTTTGTGAGTCAGAACTAAGCTCAGACAAGTAGTTCCTTTCTTTTCTTCTGAAAGAGCAGATTGTAAGCTGGATAAGTCAAACATTGTGGGATGTTTTTAGGTGTCCAGGTAATTGAATATAGCATATACCTTGTCTTCTCCATTTTTTGTGATTTGAAATTGGGAAGCATTACCCATAACTTTCATGTGGATGGAAGGTAAATATACTCCCATAGCAAAATTGCATGTATCCACTTTGACATGCTTTTACCCTTAGGTTTATAAGGCTTCTTTAGAGGGGTATGTCGCTTGATGTAACAGTCTTGCCCCCTTTTCCTTCATGATTTCATTGCCATGGTCCAATCACAATTCCTTTTCCACCAGGATTCAATAAAATAGTATTTATATAGCTCTTTAAGGTTTGCCAGAATTCTTTATGTATATTCTCTCATTTGGTCCTTTCTGTAAGATGGGTACTATAAGTATCCCTGTCCCCAAATAAGGAAACTGAGGTTGTGATTTTAAAAAGTCCAGCAGTGTCTGAGGTAGGATTTGAATTTGGGTCTTCTTGATTGCAAGTGCTCTAACCACTAAGCGACCTAGATGCCATCAATAATACCTGAAAATTTGCATTTATCTCTTTGTGTTACAATTTTGATTTTTCATTTTGTTCTCCATAATCTGTGCATTGGTAAATATCTGAAACCCTGAATATTATTGTTTCTAACCCTCTTTCCTGATTTTTCTCCTGAGAATTCTGGGCACATCATACCTTAAGTAGAATTCCAAAAAATGAAGGAAATATTCCTTTGGACAGGCATAGTAAAAATGGGATTCAACATCTTTGTTTTCCTTCTAGTAGGTGATCCTTTTTTCTCAAGAGAGAACAGCTTCATTTACACTATGAATTTAAGAGCTGCTGCATTATCCAATGATATCTAGTGATGGAGCAAGAGTCTAGTAGAGGCTTCAATACAGGCCATTGTATGTATCCTCCAGAGCTGGAATTAGAAACTTTTGTGTGTGTCTGTACTCCTTTGGCAGGAAGAGACTGGTGAAATCTGTGTTTCTCTAACGAATATTTTTAAGTCCATAAAAAAAATTTGTAGGAGTATAAAGGAAACCAATTATATTGAAATACATTTATCAAAATATATTAAATAACTAAATTAGAGGCTCCAGGTCAAGATTCCCTATTCTGTAGGCCAAATACCTTGAATAACAGGGATTTCACAGTTTCTTTAGATTTCAGATGAATCAGGAGTATAGTACTACGTGAAATGAGGTTGTAGTATAACTGCAGGTTTTTGGTGGGTTCTTTTGGCTGGAAAAGAATGGTCAAATAGTGAACTCGATATGGTTAAAATGGCACTGAACAAGGACACCTGGACTCTAGCTCTAGCACTTGGCAAGTCACTTTCTCTCTGAGCCTCAGGTTTCTTATCTTAAAAATGAAACAATTAACCAAAATAATCTCTGTGGTACCTTTAAGCTCAAAACCAACTAAGTAAGTAATTCAGTCTGTTATCTGGGTTAATAGGCTTAGAAAACAAACAAAAAAAAAAGTATGAGAAACACTTGAACTTCATTGTGTAGCAAAATTTGATATGAAGCTAATTTATCTTGAATTAAAGAATGGTTAGTGAAATGTCAGAAAGATTTCCTTATAGATGATTTCAACTTTAAGGATACTCCATAGCCCATTACCACAAGGATGGACTCATCACAAGATTCCACTGTATTATTTTGGTTTTGTTAAGAGTTGATGATTTAAAGAGCAGAGCTCAAAACTATTTAGCAAATACTAGCAAAATCTTAGAATCTATTCTGAAACTAAACTCAGTTCTTGATTCATTCAAAAGAGGCAACATGATATGTGATCCTAGGCAAGTAGCTTAATCCTGCTTGCTTCATTTGTAAAATGAGTTAGAGAAGGAAATGGCAAACCACTCCAGTGTCTTTGCCAAGAAAACCCCAAACAGGGTCACAAAAAGTCAGACATGATGGAAATGACTGAACAGCAACTCTTGAGGGGCATAGCTATAAAGTTCTAGGTTCTATGTCTTTTCCTCCATATTAGAATTTGTATCCAGTTTCTACTACTTGCTATTTGGATGACTCTTAGCAAGTCAATTAATTTTCACCAACAACCAGTAGCAAAATGATTGCAAAATCAAACTTGCTAGATCCCCCTGGGAACAAGCTTCAATAATTCACCAGGAAAGACAATAGGACTATAAGAGTTTTTCTCCTCATATCAAACTTGCCAAGATCTGGGTTCAAGAGTGCCATAGTGTTGAGAGGGGTGAGAGATACCCTAACAGCAATGGGGATCCCCAGGCCGGTGTTACAGTCCCAATCTCCAAAGGAGGTTCTTGTCAAAATGGGTTTATTACACTGAGAAACTTTCTCTGTGGGCTAGTTCCTAATTAGGAAGTTTGGAGTACAGTCTTGTTTTTTATTTAGCCTTCTGTGGTTTGGAGATAGGGAGCAATTAGGAGCTAATTTCCAAATCAATAAGGGTGGTGATTGTTTCCCAGATCAATTAGAAGTGGGAGTTTCCCTTGGGAACCAGGTAGCTTTCCCAAGGGAGATTCAGGTGGGTGGGGATCATTTTTAGGAATTTCCCCAGGCCATGTGACCCACCCTCCACAAAGATCAAGGGGACACATACAGAGTCCTATTACATCATTAGGACTTCTTTGCAGATTGCACAATATTCAGTAAAAAAAAAAAAAAAAAAAAAATCTGCCCCTGTTTTTGTAGAGAGAGATCCTTTAACTCCTGCTTCTAAAGTGTAGGCAAGCAAGATAGTCGTTAACATTGCAACTCCCTTGGTCTTCCTAGAATCATGGTCCTGGAACTGGAAGGAACTTTTTAAGAAAGGAGACCTAGTCCAACCTACTTATTTTTACTGTTGAGGAAACTGAGACCCAGAGAGGTTAAGTCAAATAGGGAAAGCAGAAATAAGATATGAACTCAGGACCTATTTCTGGTCCTGAAAAACACAAAGCCTTGAGATTTAGTGGGTAACCAAGATTCTTATCCAGAAAGGGTTTCAATAAATCTTTCTTTGTGTAAGACTCTTAAGATGGGATAAAAAAAAAACCTTCAAATACTTCTTTAAAACATTAGCCCACCAAATAACATTTAAATATCCTTCAACAATACTAATGGCCAATTTGAGTGAGATCAATATCATCTCCATCCTCAAAGACCCATGTATTTCACTTTTTCAGCTAGGCTGCAGTTAGACAGATGCTTAATTGTCGAGGTGCCAAGGGGCTCCCTCTCAGTGACACATAATTTTGCATCATCTTTTCTGAGCTTACTTTTCTTTCACATTCTTGTATTTTTCCAGCAGACAGCAGTCTCGAGTTACTGTGTGGCTTTCACCCTCAGCTACGAGCTGAAAGGCATAGCTTTCAGAAATGTCAGAAATCCTCCGGGAACTAATCTACGTTTCTGAAAAGGCAGCAAACATTGCCCGGGCCTGCAGGCAGCAAGAATCACTTTTCCAACTACTAATAGAAGAAAAGAAAGAAGGAGAAAAGAACAAGAAATTCATAAATGATTTCAAGACATTGGCTGATGTGCTGGTACAGGAAGTTATAAAACAGAATATGGGCAACAAGGTAAGAAAGCCTGTAGAAAAGACCATTGTTTTTCTCTCTGTATATTTCATTTGCAAACCAGATAGAAAGAGCTCTAAGTTCTCTCCACCATCTTTTTTTTTTATATTGTTGCTTATTTTTCTTTTTAATTTATGAATATATATTTAAAATTTTAACTTTATTTTAAAATTTCTTTTTGAATTTCACTTCATTCACAAATCAGGTGTAAAAAGAGCTCTAAATTTGGAATCAAGGAGATTTGAGTTGAAATGCTGGCTCTGGCATTTGCTAGTTTTGTGATCCTGAGTAAATCATTGAATCTTACTGAGAAATACCTGGGAGAAAAAAGGAAAGTACACTGTCTACCCAACTGCTTTAAAAGTTTTAATAAATATCTTTTAATTTAAAAGATATATAAATGTAAGTTATTGACCTCAGAGAATAAGAAATGTTAGCATGATTTTGGACCAACATAATTGCTTACTTCCTAACCCTTCTTGTGACAGGAGTACTGAAGAATTCATCATTTCTTTTTATTTTTAATTTCACAAAACTTAAAATCAATAAATCATTTATGAGTTAACAGGGCACTGTTGGAGGTACTAGAGGAAAATACAAATGAATAAAACTATTAATATGTACCCATTAATTATTAGATAAGCCACATCTACATAAAAAAGTAGAAAATGGAGCACAAGTATAATTATATAAACATTGTACTTAGGATCAAGAAACCTGGGTTCAAATCCTGTCTCATTCTTGCTATTTATACAAACATGGGCAAGTCTATTAACCTTTCCAAGTCTCATTTTTATGTTTTTAAATTGAAACTAATTCATACATTGTTCAACTCAGGCTAAATGGTGGATTAAGTATTTCTTAAAGCTTCAAATGTTATAATTGTATGAACTTTCACCCTATGTTTACATTTCTGGATAATAGATCTTCCAGAAACTGACTGATAAACCATGTGCTGTTATTATTCTCTGGTATAGTTTAAAAAAATAAAAATGGCATTTTTTCTAGGGTTACTTAAGTGCAGAAAGACTACTTGAAGTAGTAAACTATCCTAAATGGCATTTCAATATCCAGGGAATTTTGTTAAATTTAAATAAACACATTTTAATAAAGGGGATGGTTATCTTGGGATGATTGAGTAATGAGGTCAATTTGCATTAATCTGTCATAAAAGTATTAAAAGAAACATGGGGCATTGATGTGTTCTGCATGGTATAAATCTTAATAAAGATATGGAAATAATTATCACTCATTTGTGATTTATTAGCTTTCTTTTTTATTAAACTATTTTAAGAATTTAATGTCATTTTGACATAGTAGAATATCCCTTTAGGGAAGGGATTATTATGGATCTCTCATTTCCTCATGCCTTTAGGTCAATCAATATTCATTAAGCACCTACTATGTGCAAGGCATTGTTCTAGGCAATGGAAATACAAAAAAAAGACAATCCTTGTTCTCAAGGAGCTTACAGTCTAATGGAAGAAAACCACAGCAAAAGGAAGCTGGAAAGTAGTGAGGTCAGGTATACAATGTACCCAGCTCTATAGCATGATGGAGAAGTAAAAGGAGTACTATAGGGTGGGAAATGCAGAAAGTATGTGCTTAGAAAATTCATGTTCATTTGAAATGATCTGTCATGTCACTAATGCTGGTATTGACTAGGAGTTCAAATCATAGCCATTCATACCTTCTCATTCCATGCAATTCTTATTCCAGGTTTCTTATATCTTCCATAGATATTTTAATCAGTACACTAGGAGCTTTCTTCTAGGTCTTTAATATATAATGGGTAACTGAGCAGTAACTGACAATCTACTCTATTACCCTTTGTTGTATGACTAGCCCACTTCCTTTCCTAATTATACCTTCCCTTATAGATGGGTAACTTTTATGCCACTCTTTGCAAATAAACTGACTTTGGTTAGATGCTATATTCTTTATATATGCACTTTACATATCTCAATCCCCTCTTGGATCTTGTCTAATTTTAAAATTCATTAGAGATCCCGAATCCGTAACTTACAATATTATAGTTTAACTAGAAGATATTAGTGTCAAACATAGGATTTTTATGTCAGAAAGTAATATGATATCATTGAAAGCCAGATATAATCTGGTATAAATGCAAACAGGGCTCAACTCATTTGCATTTACCCATTGCTCCTTTTAAATCTCCATGTGCTGATGAATTAATTCAATGGACTGCCCATCTAATTGCACACCATAATAATAAGTAAGATGTAGCCTTCATCAAAATAGTTTTTTCCTTTCTCTTGAGTACAGATCTCACTGAGGAAGTTTTATCATATTCTCAGGCTTGCTTCAAGCAACACAGTGTTATTGAACATAGGTATATATCTGAACAATTTCCCTGTCTAGAGGGGAGATATTTGGACAGCAAAAAATGTCCTTCATAACAGTAATGAACACATAAAAACTGTGTGGTTCAGTAGATAGAATTGTGGACCTAGATGCAGATAAACCTAAATCTAATAAGTCCTTATACACTTACTATCTCCCAGCAAGTCATTTAACTTCTGTTTACTTCAGTTTCCCCATCTGTAAAATGGGGATAATAATAGCACCTGTCTCCCAAGGTTGTTGGGTGGCTCAGATGAGACAATATTTGTAAAGTGCCACACTGTCACTGGCACATATTAAGTACTTGCTAAATGTTTGGTTTTTTCCTTTCTTTGAGCAATGCATGCTTAGGTCTGTCTTGAGTTCAGCTAATTGGAGAATTGTTGTGGTTATATCTAACAAGGAATCTGGTAAAATCTGACATATGCATGCAAAACATCTTGCTGTAAAAGAACCTTTAAGGCTGGATTTGAAGTTGAATGATTTATTTTAATCAGCTAAAGTAGAATCTTGCTTGTATGTAGTTCCTGTACCTTTAATTGTATGACTATGAAGATAAAGTTTTGTTATAGAGAAATTAGCTGTGGAAAGCTGACTATTCCCTCTTTTTAAAGATTTCCCTCAAGGATGCTCTCGGCACATGCTCAGACTCTCCCCATAAATATTTAATAGAGATGAGAAAGTATGGCTATAGCCATGATCCTTAAATTGTGTTTTCATTCTTTTAGTATCAGTCCCTCTGTGCCTTTAAAACTGGATCTTCCAGCACAGATTTCTTTTTAGCATACCTGGCAAGGTCCAACCATCTTTCTTACTTCATCTTAAGAACTAATTTTTTTAATTTCTTCTGTTGTACATCAGGTATTAAGGCACCTGAATGTAAATGTGATGCTTCTATTCTTTTTTTTTTTAAAGCTTTTTATTTGCAAAACATATGCATGGGCAATTTTTCAACATTGACCTTTGCAAAGCTTTCCGTTGCAAATTTTTCCCTCTTTCCCCTCACTCCCTCCTCTAGATAGCAGGAAGTCTAATACATGTTAATTATGTTAAAATACTTGACAGATCCAATATATGTATACATATTTATACAGTTATCTTGCTGTACAAGAAAAATCCGATCTACAAGAAAAAAAAAAAAAACCTGAGAAGGAAAACAAAATGCAAGCAAACATCAATAGAGAGCGTGAAAATGCGATGTTATGGTCCACATTCAGATCCCATAGGCCTCTCTCTGGGTGTATATGGTTTATTTATCATTGAACAACTGGAACTGGTTTGAAACATCTCATTGTTGAAGAGAGCCATGTCCATTAGAATTGATCATCATATAGTACTGTTGCCGTGTATAATGATCTCCTGGTTCTCCTCATTTCATCAGTTCATGCAAGTCTCTCCAGGCCTCTCTGAAATCATCCTACTGGTCATTTTTTTACAGAAATGATGCTTCTATTCTCCTCAATGATGAGGATAAACTACTATAAAGTCTATTTTTTTTCATTTTAGATCTGTTTATTGTCTTCTTAAAAATTTTATTCATAATATTATGGAATATTATTGTTCTGTAAGAAATGACCAGCAAGATGATTTCAGAGAGGCCTGGAGAGACTTACATGAACTGATGCTGAGTGAAATGAGCAGAACCAGGAATTCATTATACACGGCAACAACAGTACTATATGATGATCAATTCTGATGGACATGGCTCTCTTCAACAATGAAATGTTTCAAACCACCTCCAATTGTTCACTGAAGAAAGCCATATACACCCAGAGAGAGGGATGTGAAATGTGGACCACAATATAACAATCTCTTACTCCTTGATTGATGTTTGCTTACATTGTGTTTCCTTTATCTGATATATCGTTTGTGTAGACAATATTTTTCTTGCACAACAATGACAAGTTTGGAAATATGTATACATATATTCGATTTGCCAATATTTTAACATAATTAACATGTAGTGGATATCCTGCCATCTAGGGGAGGGGTGGGGAGTTGGGGGAAAATTTGTAACGGAAAGCTATGTAAGGGTTATTGTTGAAGAATTACCCACACATATGTTATGCAAATAAAATTAAAAAAATTTTATTCATAAATGCTGTTAGTGATGAAGTCTTCAATGTTAGGTGTGATTAGCAGAGAAATGGAAAAAAGAATAAACCCTTAAGCAAGAAGGAAGAAGGCTCTGATAATGAAAGATTAGTTTAGTTCTTTGGTCTCACTTTCTAAAGATAATCCAGTCAGAAATCCAAGTTATATCAAGACTCTGAGGCTAAAATTTTCCTATAAAACAATTTATGGTCCATGGTTTTGTTGCTACCTTCCTTTGGGTCAGCCCATCATGGCACTCTGCCTCTTGGTATCTTTCTCCTTACCCACCCATCCCCATCCCATGCCATGTGGTATCCCTCCATCTCTACTATGCTTCTCAACCCCACTTCTCCATACAGCTAACTCTTTGAAGGTGCTAAGTCCTCCTCAGGATTTAGCCTGCCATCTAAGGACATGCTCCAACCTCATGGGGTACTCCCTTTCAACTGGGTAATTATGAGTTCCACTGAGGAACTTTATAAGCATCTTTCATATGCTCTTCCACTCTATTTCATATTTACTGTTCATGGTATCTATCATATCCCTTCATCTTGTCTAAATAAATCTACCTTTTGTCAAAGAGAATGGTCATTGTGAATTCTTCACCTGACTGAACCCCAACTTTTGGTGCCTGACAACATTTGGTGACAAACCCCACATTTTATCAGTTAGGATGACTTGGTATATAATAGGGTTTCTTGACAATTCTCAGCAAGCTTATTTCCCCCTATGCTGCTTTTTTAAAAGTTTGCATGCCTATTTTTTTTAAAACAAGCACTTTTATACCTTTTTTAAACATTATATTCACTTTTGAATTTACCTGCATTCAAACTTTCTCTTGTAACAAATTAAAACAGTTTAACAAAAACAACTGATTTGGTGATCACATCTGAAAAAGTATGCAATATTCTGCCCCTGTAGTCCCCCACTTTTTACCAAAGAGAAAATGGTTAGTTTCATTAATTGTTTTTTGTGACCAAAATTAGTCATTTCATTTACTCGTTTTGGATTCCTGTTAATATTCTTTTCATTTACTTTATTGTAGTTACTGTATAACTTCTTTTGATTCTTTTTATTTCAATCAATATCAATTCATAAAAATAATTCCATATTGTTCTAATCTGTCATTCTTTACTTCACAATAATATTCCATTACAATATGCTTTACTTAACTGTTTTCCAGTTACCTAGGTACTCACTATGATTTCAATTATTTATCCACACAAAGAGTGTTGCTATTGCTATTTTAATTCAATTGTAGATGCCTTACTTTCTGACTTTGAACTCCCTGGGGTATAGATATCCAGATGTAGGACTGTGAGGTCAAAAGGCATGAAGAGCTAAGTTGTTTTTTTCATATTCCAAAATATTTGTTCAATTCCTTTGACTGCTAATTTGTTGAGGAAAACCAGTTTGTGTTAATTCTACATATACATGTATATGTATATTATACATATGTGCATACCTACATATGTATATTTACATCTTAGATAGCAGGCTTGAATCAGTGATCATCAGATCAGAATAATTGCACATCTTTTCACTATCATATGAAACAAAACAACTACTAACATGCTGCCATTCTTAGCTACAATGTTTTGAAAGTGAACTTGTACTATAATTCCCTATTTCTGTCGCTGGCAAATAAACTAAGTATTGGTTGGTTGCAGAAATTTTTCTTCTGTGTTGATCTGGTTGGGAGAAATGTTTTGCATTGGTTAAACTTTTCTAATAATACTAATGTGTCAATTTCTTAAATCTGGAAAATGGATGAAAGTAAACAGCTTATTTTAAGTTGGAGTTGGAACAGTTATAATTTTGGGCAGTTTTTGTTTTCTCATAGTCATCTTTTGTTCTAATTCAGTGTCAATTTTGCTCTTAGCTTTAATTAGTTGATGATTGCACTGTACAAACTTATTTATGAATGACTCCTCTATCAATAATGGATCATTTCCTGTCTTCTACAGGATAAGCAACTTCATTTTTATGTGATGCTATCTAGCCTTCTTCTGACTTTCTTCTTAAAATATTCTTGTTCATAAAAAAGGGGAAAGGATCCACATGTGCAAAAATGTTTATTTCAGCCTTTTTTGTAGTAGTAAAGAAATGGAAATTGAATGATTAGGGAATGGCTGATTAAGTTATGGTATATGAATGTAATGGGATGTTATTGGTCTATAAGAAATGATGAACAGGCCGATTTCAGAAAAGTCTGGAAAAACTTATGATGCTAAATGAAGTTAGTAGAACCAAGAGAATATTGTACAAAGTAACAATAAGATTGTAGCAATGATCAACTATGATAGACTTGGATTTTTTTTTTTTAAACCAATGAGGTGATTGAAGGCAATTATAATAGACTTGTTTTTTTGGTTTTTTGGGTTTTTTTTGTTTTTCCTGAGGCATTTGGGGTTAAGTGACTTGCCCAGGGTCACATAGCTAGGAAGTGTTAAGTGTCTGAGGTCAGATTTGAACTCAGGTCATCCTGATTTCAGGGCTGGCGCTCTATCCACTGCTCCTTGTAGCTGCCCCTATAATAGACTTGTGATGGAAAGAACCATCTGCATCCAAATAGAGAACTATGGAGACTGAATGTGAATCAACATATAGCATTTTCACTGTTTGTTTGCTTGTTTTATTTTTTTCTCACATTTTTCCCATTTTGATCCAATTTTTCTTATACAGCATGATGAATATGGAAATATCTTTAGAAGAATTGCACATTTTTAATCTATACTGGATTGCTTACTGTGTATGGTAGGGGGTGGAAGGAAGGAAGGAGAAAAATTTGGAATACAAGGTTTTGCAAAGGTGAATGTTAAAGTATCTTTGCATGTATTTGGAAAAAAAAGGTTTTAAAAATATTCATGATATATAGGAATGAGTCTTCTGAGTCTACTATGTATCTTTGACTTTCATCTTTTTCATTCTGAGCCATGTTTTTCCTGTCTTTTCCTATGCCTGCCTATATATATTGAAGTTATTGAATATCCATGTATGGGGTTTGAGGTATCCAAGAAGAGATAATATCATTGGTGTGAGGGCTGGCTGAAGGGTTGCTCCTCCACTTCTAGTGTCCACCTTCACCCAACTCTCACCTGTGACTGACCTCAAACCTCTCAGTGAGTTAGGGAGATATCTACTCCAAATATGAGAAGATTTCCCCTGGTGGAATGGGTAGATGAGAACAATTTGTTCCAATAGCATCTGAAACAAATGCTATGGAGTGCTTAGAGCCAAGGTTATCCACTGCATCCTGGGCCATCACTGGTCATCTTGACTTTATCTGATCCCTGGACTTTGACTCAGGAAAAGAAATTAGGACTGATGACTTGGTGGAACCCTGCTTTACTTAAATCCAATTCACAGGCAAGTCAAAAGATCCCCCCATGATGTCATTGGTCCCCTTTAAAAAAGAGAAATGAACAACAACACATTGACCCAATTTATGTGGTCTTGTCAAAAAAGCATTAATTAAGCAAATATTATGTATCATTGCACTGGGGATTCCTAGACAAAAATCCCAGGCCCTCTTCTCAGTATGCATTTCAAAGTGAGATGATTATGCATCCCATGAAATATTTCTTGTTAGCTTTGACAGCTTGATAAAGCTAACTTTTTTTTCTTTTCTTTTACAAATGAAAACTGTCCTGTTTTACAATAGGTTTGCCATTCTTATCTTTATAGTGAGATTATAACTATTAATTAGTATAACCTAACTTGTTTGTCATTTGACAAATTAAAAGCTAGCATTTACATAGAATCTTGAAGTTTGTGATGTACTTTTCAAATATTATTACAGCAAAATTTATTATACTTTCCATCAAAATTGATTGATGTTACTGTGTACAATGATCTCTTGGTTCTCCTCGCTTCCCTTAGCATCAGTTCATGTAGGTCCTTCCAGGTTTTTCTGAAATGACTCTGCTCATCATTTCTTATAGAATAATAACATTCCATTATATTCATATACTAGAATTTATTCAGCCATTCCCCAATTGATGGGCATCCCCTCAGTTTCCAATTCCTTGCCACCACAAAAAGAACCTCTACAACATTTTTTGTATATATGGGTCCTATTCTCTTTTATATGATTTTTTGGGATATAGACCTAGCAGTAGCACTGCTGGATCAAAGGATATGCATAGTTTTATGGTCCTTTGGGCATAGTTTCAAATTACTCCTCAAAATGGTTGGATCAGTTCACAACTCCACCACAGTACATTAGTATTTTGGTTTCCCATATGCCCTCCAACATTTATCATTTTCTTTTCCTATCATCTTAGCCAATCTGATAGGTATTAAGTGTTATCTGAGTTGTTTTAATTTTCATTTCTCTAATCAATAATGATTTAGAACATAGAACCTGTTATTTTTAATTCTGTCTCCATTTCTGCTATTCTACCAACATCCCTGAAAAAGCAGAAGGGCCCTAAAGAAGACTTGAGGGCCACTTGGAGGTTTTCATTTCATGGTATTTACAGATGAATGGGACTTTAGAGATTATTTCAACATCAATTTAAAGAGGATTATGGACCTAAAAACTTGTGACTTGACCAACTTCACAAAGTAGTCAGTGGCCAATATTAATTAACCCAAATCTTCTCTCTCTGAATTCATTATCCTTTTCCCATGGCCAAACAATTTATTTTCTAGTGTCCAGGGATGAACATCTCTGTACCTAACCAGGCTACTGCTTGGACAAAGATGAAGTTGGCTGCTTTCCCAATTTGATGCTTTTTAAAAAATGATAAAACAAACTTAAAATCTTTTTCTTTTTGCCTTTTCACATGAAATAGTGAGAGACATAAGTCTTAACAAAAAGAAAGAAAGCAAAACCACCACAGATCATAATGGTTCTCAGTTATTGATAAATAGGGCATCTGGTTGGCCTGAAGTCAGAAAGACCAGAGTTCAAATCTAGCCTCAAACACTTTGAGACCCTAAGCAATGTTTTGCATAATTTCACATGTGATTTTTTAATTGTGTGTGGGTATAAGGGAGAGAACCAAGAACTCAAAAATTAAAAATCAAAAGAAAAAAAATTTTTACATTTAATGTAACTGGGGGAAAATATTAAATAAAAACTTACTGAAATCCTAGGCAAGTCACTTAATCCTTTTTCCCTGTTTCCTCATCTATAAAATGATCTAGACAAAGAAATGGTAAATCACTCCAGTATCTTTGCCAAGAAGACCCCATATGGGTTCACAAAATCCCATCTGAAAAGATTGAACATCTCTAATGATTAATAACCTAGTAGCTATCTTTGTTGGCTAAGCCTGTAATGCAAAAGGAAAAATGAGTGCTGCTGTAGACTAATGTCCCTATTGCCTGTCAGTGCAGTTATTAAATTAAAATCTTAGAATCATCTATGTCCAATATATGGTAAAAATGATTTTAATAAAATAATTTTATTATAAATACTCAAGGGAGTAATCTGAACCACAATTTGACATATACTTAAAGAAAACCCATCTTTCCTGTTGTAAAATCTCTACTCAGAGATAAAATGTCCATGCTCCATAGGAATAATCACAAAATTTTGTTGGGCCCAATTTATTCATTATTTGTTTTCTCTTTATTAAAGAATATTTCCTCTATTTTGAGCAGCTGGGTGGCACAGTGAATAGCGCACTGGGCTTGAAATCGGGAAAAGTCATCTTGAGTTCAACTCTGACCTCAGACACTGAGTAGCTTTGTGACCCTGGGGAAGTCACTGAATCTTGTTTGCCTCAGTTTCCTCATCTGTCTAATGAACTAAAGAAGGAAATAGCAAGCTGCTCCAGTATCTTTTGCAAAAAAAAAAAAAAAATCTCAAATGGGGTTCCAAAGAATCAAATATGACTGATAAACAACAGAACAACAATTTCCTTTATTTTTGATAATTTTTATGTTCCAGTTCTCATTTTGGATAACTCTTTATATTCCAGTCCAAATGCTAACAAAGCCTCTAAATTGCTGAGAATCACAAATTGAGATGAAAACAAAAGCTAAAATCATCACTTCCATCACAACCCTTGCCCGCTAATCACTTGAGTAATATTTACTTTCTAGCCGCTAAGGTATCAATTTATACCATAAAAACAGCAATTATACTTTTAGTGGTTTGTAAGTAAATAGAGGGATTACCATTAGTTCATATCTAGGAATTCTACTAGAACTTTTGCAAATGAAGAGGCACACACACCGGAAAAAATAAAAATGTGCAATGTTTTAAATTTTTTTTGGGGGAGAGGATATATACCTTTAGGCATAAACTAGAAAATTACATTCTAAATCGGGTTATCTTTTTATAGTTGAACTGATATTAAGGGCAGTCTCTAAATTTTCATAACTTCTGTTTTGAATTTAGAAGAAAAAATTATTCTGTTCAAAACTGAACATGCTGTTTTCTGTTTTTGTCTCATCCTTTTTCCCCTCCCCTACTCCCATTCCCAATTAATTCAGTTTCCAGGCTTGGAAAATCATATATATGGAGAAGAATCCAATGAATTTACTAATGAGCTGGGTAAGTATGAGAAAATGCATGTGTATTCTTTAAACTTAATTGTCAAAGAGTATTTTAATTTTTTCTCTTGTGAATATAATATTGGAATCTTCTATTTTATAACATCTTCAATTAAAATAATACAAAGTAAAGCTTTCAGATAGTAGTTATATACTTTTTATTTTCCTCTTTAGAAATATAATAAACTAATTCACACTTCTGTGGATTTGTAATTACAGGGTAATTTATTTATTCTTAACTTTATGGGCATGCTTTTATAAAAGCATATAGATTATAATTTACGAATATATAGTATGACTACAGAGACATCAATGGAGCTTATACCTATGTTCAAATCCCATTTACTATGAGATTCTGAGCAAGTCCTGGTACCTGTTCTATCGCTCATTTCAATAGGTCACAATCTATATGGACAGACCCTTACTTTGAGTTTTCCACGTTTATAAATCGGAGCCTTCATGTTCTATCATGGACTGAATCTACTTTAAAAGCACTTTTATTTTTTTTTAAAGATTAGGTAAGAAGACCCTCTCCAGGTTGGGAATTGAACTCAAGAGATCTGCCAGCCTCAGTCTTCATAGTAGATTAATTGTAAATTACAGGTGTATATATCACCATTCCTAGGCATAGTGAAGCAGTACAGTGGATAGAGTGCCAGGCCTGCAGTCAGGAAAACCTGAGTTCAAATCCAGTCTCAGACACTTACTAGCAACATAACCCTAGGCAAGTCATTTAACTGTTTGCCTCAGTTTCCTCATCTGTAAAATGAGCTGGAGAAGGCACTGGCAAACTAACTCTAGTATCTTTGCCAAGAAAACCCCAAATGGGGGTAAAGAAACAACTTGGAGAGTTGAACACAACAATTAAATAACACAACAAAAAATCACCATGTTTGGCTTATTTTAAGCTCTTTAAATGATAATCATTTGAATGAAATTATTCCTTTTACCTTTCAGTTTTCCATCACAACTCATTCTATGTGTGTTGTATTACCAGTGATTTTTTAGATATATAATTTCACAATGAGCATTTCTTCCCTAACTTAAAGAATAGTCAGCTTAACCATCTTTCTTGAAAACTAATATATTTCTCATATATATATATGTGTGTGTGTGTGTGTATGCGTATACACACACACACACACACACACACATATATAGCAGTAAGGTATATTAATTTGCTTCTTATAAGCAGAAATGAACTGGGAAACCAAGAAAGATTGTTTCAAAATCAAAATAATCAAAGATAAGCTTGTTTTAAAGTGAGTGGAAATAGATTCTGAATGATGGCTTGGGGTACTTTTGTGGATTATATTGTATGAGCCATATACTCATGTGTTTTGATATCTTATCACTTTTCTCATTCTTTGCAGTGTTCAGCTGAGTATGATGTCATATCTATTTAGATAAACATAAAAATCAGTGTACTATTTCTTCATCTCATAATCATTAAAAATAAGCATTTCTTTGCTATTACAATCTTATTTCATAAAAGTGGTAGTTAGTATCTGGAATATTAAACTTGGAGGAAGGAAGCCCTGGGATCCAATTCTGCCTCAGTCACTAGCTGTGTAAACTTGAGCAAGTTACTACTCTTCTGTTTCCTTTTCTTTAAAAAGGGATTAAAACTAAATGCAAAATACTTTGCAAATGAGATAATTTATGTAAAATGCTTTTTTAAGAGTCATGTAAATTTATATTATTGTATAATCATGATCAATTCAGTGTTAGATGGTGTTCACATCAAACCAATGACATCAGCAGAAATTCACTTGACTTGCAAATAATTGGATTTAAGTGAAGTAGGGGTACAAAGCCATCAGCTTCACTTAGTCCTTCAGAGTCTTCAGAGTCCAATGGCAAAACATAGATCAAGATGACCAATGATGTCCTGGATGCAGAGGGAGACCTTGGTCTTTATAAGTTTTATAAGCTATAAGCTTGGTCTTTCCCAGGTCTCAGTTTGTCCGAGGCAATGATAATTCAGTAATTAAAAACTAAGTAAAATTTGAGTCAAAAGATGATCTCATTTGCCCCCAAAAGAATCAGTCTGAAAGGGGAAAACCCTCATAGTTTCTGGCCAGAACAGAAACAATTACTATTTATACTCATGTTGAATTAAAAGAAAAAACTAATTTTTTTTTGACATCCTACATTCAGATGACTAAAGGCTATGAAATCTCAAAAATTACAGTAAGGCAGAGTTGAAAAGGCAAAGCAAAGTTGTTTAACAAGGAGACTCTCTGAAAAAACTTCTAAGATATGATAACTAGCAGAATAATTAGTCATTTCTATAGTACTTTTTGCGGTTTGCAAGATACATACATACATTATCTTATTTCTTTCTTTCTTTCTTTCTTTTTTTTTTTTTTTGCTGAGGCAATTGGGGTTAAGTGACTTGCCCAGGGTCACATAGCCAGGAAGTGTTAAGTGTCTGAGGTCAGATTTGAACTCAGGTTCTCCTGACTTCAGGGCTAGTGCTCTATTTACTGCACCACCTAGCTGCCCCCACATTATCTTATTTAAACCTCATAATAACCCTGTGAGAGAAGTACTATTATTATCTCCATTTTACAGATGATTAAATTGAGACAAGTTAACTGGATTGACTTATTCTATAGCCAGTAAGTATCTGAGGTGGGTTTTTATCTAAAATCTTCCTGCTTGCAAGTCCAGCATTCTTACCCACTGTGCCACTACAGCATGGATAAAACCATGCCCACTTAAAAGCATATAATGTCATTTATTGTTTTTTTGAGGATTTTTTTTAATAAAATGCTTTTTCATTTTTTTATTGCAGGAGAAAAGATTACAGTTAAAGTGTGTCCAACAGAAGAAGAAACTGCACAACTTCTTAGTAAAGTTCTTAATGGTAACAAATTGGCATCTGAAGCACTGGCCCAAGTTGTCCATCAAGATATTTCATTTGCTGACCCAAGTCTGGATGTGGTGAAAATAAACATTCCACAAGATATCATGGGAATGTGGGTGGATCCCATAGGTAAGAGGGTGATGGGATCCTATCTTATAATAACACATGGTTAATCTATTAATACCACTTAAGGAGGGCACAGAGTAATCATTTCCATTCCCAAATGCACTTCATAACATACTTTATAGGGAGTCTAGCCCATGATCATGTATTAAAGACTAGATCTGTGATTTCATTTGTATAGTACTCAGAGGAGAAAACTCCATTACATCAGGGCAGGTTCTTTGCAACTTAAAATATTTTCTCTTTCTTATTCCCCTTCCCTCCTCCCCAGTATTTTGCTTATGATGACCACTTCCTTCAAACAAAAAAAAAAGGCCCTCCCCCTTTTGTTTTACATCTTTCCCCTAATTCTTCTGTTTTCCCTTTTATTAGCCTCTCCCTTTCTTTTCCCCCTTTCCCTCCTACTTCCCTATCACTTCTTTGTGATATCAGATATGTTTGATATTCTCTCTTAGAGCCAAATCTGATGAGAGTAAGATTCACACAATGCTCATCCCTCTTCCTTCTTTCCCTCAATTACAATTGTTTTTCTTTGCCTCTTTGTGAGATGTCATTTCCCTTATTTTACCTCCTTTTTACTGTTCTTCCAGTATGATCCCCTTTCCATCTCCAGTTTCTTTTCCATATTATCATAATAAAATCAAATTATACCTGCATTCTCTAGGTATAGCTATAACAGAAATATAGTTCTCAGGAGTGCTTTCCTTTTTCCCTTTTTATGCTTCTCTTGAGTTCTGTGTTTGGAAATCAAATTTTTTGTTCAGTTCTCATCTTTTCATTAGAAATAGATGAAATTTGCCTATATCATTGAATGTCCATCTTTTTCCCTGAAAGATAATGCTCATTTTAGCTGGATAGCTTATTCTTGGCTGTAATCCCAGTTCCTTTGCTTTTGGGAATATCGGGTTCCAGGCTCATGGATCCTTTAAGGTGAAAGCTGCTAGGTCCTGGGTAATCCTGATTGATTCCTTTATATTTAAATTGTTTCTTTCTGGCTACTTGCAATATTTTTTCCTTGGTATGATAGTTCTGAAATTTAGCCACAATATTCCTTGAGGATTTAATTTTGAGGTCTCTTTCAGGAGGTGATGGGTGGATTCTTTCAATGACTATTTTACCTTTTGATTCTAAATTATCAGGGCAGTTTTCTTTTATGATTTCCTGTAAGATAATGTCTAGGTTCTTTTTTTCATCATGGCTTTCCGGAAACCTTATATTGTCTGTCCTGGATCTATTTTCCAGGTCAGTTATTTTTCCTAGGAAATATTTCCTATTTTCTATTTTTTTCATTTTTTTTGTTTTTGTTTGATTCTTGAAGTCTTTTTGAGTCATTCACTTCCATTTGTTCAATTCTAATTTTTAGTGTATTATTTTCTTCAGTTACCTTTTTTAGTTCCTTTTGCAATTGGCCAATTAAATTTTTTGGTTCATTGCATTCTTTTTCCTTTTTTTCCATTCCTTCTTGCAATGATCTCATTTAATTTCCCCATTTTTCTTCGAACTGTCTTTTAAGATCCCTTATGCAATCTTCCAAGAAAGTCTTATGAAATGGGAACGCTCATGTCTCTTTGGGGCTTCTTCTGGAGTTGCTTTGCCTTTGGGAACCTACGAATTTGAGTTCTGTTCTCTCTCTCTCCATAAAAGCTGTCTGTAGTGAGAGTTCTTTTGGGTTTTTTTATTCTTTTTTTTTTTTTTTTTTTTTTTTTTTTTAAGGTTTGAGGTCTGTTCAATGCAAAGGAGCAGCAGCTGCTTTAGTTTGCCCTGGTGCAGTTCTGTTGATTGATTTCCAGTGTTGGGTAATGGCCACTAAGTCTGGCATTCTTCTGGGTCTCAGTGGTTTACAATTTGTATTTTACAAAAGGCAAATCTTCCATACTGCCTGCTTGCAACCAGGACAGAGTGATCTAAGAGGCTCACAGATGAAGAAGCTTCCCAGATGCGTGGATTTCTCATGACCATAAAAACATTGATGAAAATACTGTCAACTTTCCTACTTCTCTCTTTCAATCATTTTTACAATAATTGTAGAATATTAGTAATAGTTTTCATAACTCCTTTCAGTTTGGGGCTGATTTTAAAACATAAGGCTTTTTTAATATATTAGAAATTATATGTTATTAAGTACAAGAAACCTCTCAATAACAAAAGGGGCATTGAGACAGTTAGACCTACCTCCTACCTCTGACATATACTAGCTATGTCATTATGAGCAATCATTTAAGATATCAGTGTCCTCAGCATCTCCCTAAGATTTTAAATTAAAAAGGATTTGTTGGTTTGCACTATTGAAAAAGTTAAATACTTAGATAAAAATCACTGCTGTCTCTGTGAGAGAATAAGTATAAGAGAGGGGAAAAAAGGTGAGGGAAAGAAGAAATAAGTATAAAATAGTGTCTACTTTACAAAGACTTTACAGTTTATTTTTTTAAATGATTATACTTTTTAAATATTTTTAGCCATGTTGCAAAAAAATGTAAAAATAAAATGAAAAAAGTATACAGAGTTCATTACTTCTTTTTGAATGTGGATAGCATTTTTCTTTGAGTCTTTTAGAATTGTCTTGGATCTTTGTATGGATTGGGATAATTAAATAATTCATAATTTTCATTATATTATTTCTATTACTGTGTACAATGCTGTCATGGTTCTAATCACTTCACTTTGCATCATAAAAGTCTTTATAGGTTTTTCTGAAACCATCCACCTGTTCAGTTCCATCACAATCACATACCACTAGTTGTTGAGCCATTTCCTGATAGGCATTCCCTCAATTTTTAATTCTTGCCACCATAAAAAGAGTTACTATAAATATTTTTGTTCATATTTTTTTTCATTTTTCTTTAATTTCTTTGGGTTGAAAACTTAGTCATAGGGGCAGCTAGGTGGCGCAGTGGATAGAGCACCAGTCCTGAAGTCAGGAGGACCTGAGTTCAAATCTGGTCTCAGACACGTAACAGCTGTGTGACCCTGGGCAAGTCACTTAACCCCAATTGCCTCAGCAAAAAAAAAAAAAAAAGAAAGAAAAAACTTAGTCATGGTATTGCTAGATCAAAGGGTATGCCCAGTTTTATAGCTCCTTGAGCATAGTTCCTAATTGTTCTACAGTATTACTGGATTAGCTTGCAACTTCACAAGCAGTGTATTAATTTACCTATTTTCCCCATATCCCCATCAGGATTTGTCATTTTCCTTTTCTGTAATGTTGGTCAATCTGATACTTGTGAAGTGATGACTCAGAGTTTTTAAATTTGCATTTCTCTCATCAATAGTGATTTAGAATATTTTTTCATATGACTATTGACAATTTAGGAATTTTTTTTCTTATAAAAACTTCTGGTTCATATCCTTGGACCATTTATCAGTTAGAGATTGGCCCTTATTTTTATACGTTTGGCTCAATTCCCCATATATTTGAGAAACGAGACCTATAACAGAAAAACTTGCTACGTATTATTCCTCATGCCCCCCAACCCCACCCCTTTCCTATTTTCCTTATAATTTTGGCTACATTAATTGTGTTTGTGCAAAAAGTTTACGTTCCTATAATCAACTTTTTCTATTTTATTTCCTGTGATTCTCTGTCTCTTGTTTAGTCATAAACTCTTTCCTTATCCATAGATCTAACAGGCAAATTTTTCCATATTCCCCTAATTTGCTTATGATATCACCTTTTATATCTAAATCATGTACTGATTTTGATGTTATTTTGTATCTAGTTTCTGCCAAACTACTTTCCAGTTTTCCCAGTAATATTTATCAAATAGTGAAGCCTACCCCCAAAATCTGGGTCTTGGGGTTTATCATATACTAAATTACTATTGACATTTACTATAAACTGATTCATCACTCTGTTTCATAGCAATTACCTGGTTGTTTTGATGATTGCCCCTTTGTAATATAGTTTGAAACCTGGTACTGTTAATCTGCTTTCCTTCACATTTTTTTCATTGATTTCATTTGATACTCTTGACCTTTTGTTCTTCCAGATGAATTTTATTGTTGTTTTTTCTAACTTTATAAAATAATTCTTTGGTAGTTTGATATGACATTGAATAAGTAAACTAATTTATGTGGAATTGTCATTTTTATTATATTGGTTCAGCCTACCAATGAGCAATTAATATTTCCCTATTTGTTTAGGTCTGTTTTTTTCTGTGTGAAAAGTGTTTTGCCATTATATTCATATAGTTCCTAAGTTTGTTTTGGCAGGTACACTCCCCAAATTTTCATATTGTCTGCAGTTATTTTAAATGGAATTTCTCTTTCTCTATCTTTCTGCTAGGTTTTGTTGGTAATATATAGAAATCCTAATGAGTTATGTGAGATTATTTTATATCTTGCAACTTTGCTGAAGTTTTCCATTGTTTTTTTAGTTGATTCTCTAAGTTTCTCTAAGTATACATCATAATGACTGCAAAAAGTAATAGTTTTGTTTTGTTGTTTCCTATTCTTATTCCTTCAACTTTTTCTTGTCAAGCTGTAATTAGTATTTCTAGTACAATAGTTGATAATTGTGATGATAATGGATATCTTTGCTTCACCCTAATTTCCAATTTGGTTGGAGAAAAAATATATAAATACAAACAAGTTAAGGAAAAGTTGAAAATTTAAGTAGAAGGAAATGACAAAATTAAGGCAAGGATCCATAAATGCCATAAAAGTATAAAAGGGGAGAAAAATGGGTTCATTGTAATCCTAATTAAGCTTTCTCTGAATAATGACCATTTTAATTTATTTTTAGATTCTACTTATCAATACATAAAAGGGTCTGCTGACATCAAGCCTAATCGAGGGGTTTTTCCATGTGGACTTCAGTGTGTAACTATATTAATTGGTGTTTATGATAGACAAACAGGGGTGCCTTTGATTGGAGTCATCAATCAACCATTTGCATCACAAGATGTAAAAACACTCAGGTAAAAAATGAATTGGCTTTAGGTGTCAGAATTGACAGAACTTGTATAATCTCAGACTTGACCATCTTTTAAGATGATCAGACTTGGATAAAAAGGGTTTTACCCCTGACTTTGCCAGTTTCTATGCTTTTGCTTAGGTGAGTTTCTAAGCCTGACTATACCCATTTACAAAATAAGGGAATTGGATTAGACCTTTGAAAATCAAGAGAATTCCTTCCAACTCAAAAACTCTTTAGGATTATTTCTGTCTTTATATTTCATTTCAATTACTAAGCTGTATTGCAATGTTTCTGCTGAAAATTTTCCAGAATAACATTTTAAATAAGATGGAGCCTATTTAATTAGAAAGGAATATTTTTTCTTTTTCCTGGGCCTATTTAATTGGAAAGGAATATTTTTTTATTTTTCCTAAGTAAATTCTTTATCTGCTCAGACCAAAACAATCTATGTTTTCCTGTTATAAAAAGTTCTACACCTAAATAGTCAAGAATCATGATTTTTAATTTGGGGTCTAGAGTGCTGTGCTTTTTCAAATAGAATTATACTATACCAAAATTGGAAAGGACTGATTATCACTATCAAAGTAACATCCACAAGTAGGTGATACAATAGTTAGAGCAGTGGATCTGTAATCATGAAGACTTCAATACAAATCTGGCCTCAGGCCCTTATTAGCTATGTGCTCTTAGACCAGCCACCTTAATCTTGATCTGCTTAAGTTTACTCATATATAAAAATGGGAGTAATAATAATACTTATCTCCCAATTGGTTATTAGGATAAAATGGGACGGTATTTGTAAAGCACTCTGCAAACCTTAAAGTGCTATAAAAATCCTAGCTGCTATCATCATCATCATTATTGTCTCCTAGTTTCTGTGTTTTAAAGAATATTATCAAATAGATAATTAGGCTTTTCTTAATGACCTCAAGAAATATACAAATCTAAGTTAATTTTAAGAAATGAAAAGAACAGAAACTGCCTATCTTATTGCAAACGGTCTGTATTTTGTTTCCCATCCACCTTTGCCATTGGTGACATGGAGTTCATGTATCAGACATTTTAAATAATCAAAATATAAAATTACTATTCTGTAGTAGATTCTAGCACCCATTAGAAAGAATGACCCAAGAATTTCCACATAGTCTTGAATCATACTGGGAGTTCCAGACCATTGCCTGAAGTTTTGAATCATTTAAAAATATCTGTGCAAGGTAAAACCAAACTCCCCTTTCCCACACAGTGCCTGCCCTATAATAAATGCTTGTCTTGTCTTCCTAATTTTTACCCAGAGTTCCATTTGAATAAACAGAAATAGGGAGCAGGGCCTCTCTTCCCAATTCTGACCTTTTAAACAATGACCCAACCAAGCCCACTAATTAACAGTAAGAATAAGCAGTAAGCTTGTAATTTCATTGGTTTAGGAAAATACTAGGTGAGAAAAGTCCCTCTGGCATGGAAAGGAAAAACTTTTCTCTGTATCTTGGAGTCTTAGAGAGTTGTCTAAAGTACAGAATAATAGGGATACCTTAGGTGATGCAGTGGATACAGCAATGACCCTGGAGTCAGGAGGACTTGAGTCCAAATCCTACCTTAGACACTAGCTATGTGACCTGGACAAGTCATTTAACCCCAATTGCCCCCCCCAAAAAAAAAGTTATTTAAAAAAAAAGTCTTTCATGTACAGAATAATAGACCAGTGTCACCATCTAATTTGCATCAGAGTTGGTACTTTCTGGCTTTGAGGTCAGCTCACTATTCACTGACTATACCATGCTGATTCTTATTTTAGTAATTCAAACTATTTCTCAGGTGGAGATCCTGTTTTCCTCTGAAGAAATTCACTTTCTTAAAAAAATTTTTCTTAGAATTATAAGAGCTTTTAGAGAACTTCTTGAGGACAGTGACTGTCTTGGTTTTTTATTTGTATCTCTAATACTTGGCATATAAATACTTAATCAGTGAATGCTGGTTTTTATTATATAGAGGTAATTAACTATCATCAAAAATTTTTAAAAAACACCAAAAGTAATGATGAAAAGCTTTCTACCTTCTTCAGGAACCACTACTTTAAATATCTTAAATGACAAAGTTTTGGGACTAGGTTATAATGATGATTATTGTCCTAGAGAGCTACTAAAGACTTATGCTCTTTGCTATTTGTGCCATCAATAAGAGTAGAACTGGAGAGTAAGGGAAGATAATTAAGAAGAGTTACTAAAACCATGAAAAATTTAAGAGCAAGAAGCCATTCTTAAATTAGATACAACTTTATTCTTTCATTTTAACTTTGGCATTTGATTTCATATCCCAAAAATAGTATTAAAATTTTATAGTAATAAGAAATTCATCTGCTAAGTCAATGTTCCTAAAACATTTTTGTGCTCTCATGGGTATGACAAAGGTGGAAATTTAAAGCCCAGGATTACTTCCATCCCCTGATTCCAGCGATGCATTGGAATAAGTCTTTAGTGCAGGCTAAGGATTTTAAGGTCCATTAAAATAGCTATGGCAGAAATGATGTGATTTATAATTTATATTTATAATTAAAAGCTAATATCTGAGGAAAAACAAATGAAGGGGAAATCACTTGCATTTCTTTTTTCACAGGTGGAAAGGGCAGTACTTTTGGGGTCTTTCTTATATGGATTGCAACATTCATTCACTTCAGCTTTCCAATGAGAATGGAAATGATGGTGAAACAGCCAGTCAGCAGGCTGAAGAGGCTAACTGTGAACCTAAATACATCCAGCCCTTTTCTGCCGTCATTAGTACAAGTGAAAAGGACGCTATCAAAGCAGCACTATCCAACGTATGTGGTGAAAGTGTTTACGGGGCAGCTGGAGCTGGGTACAAGAGCCTTTGTGTTGTGCAAGGTCTTGTTGATGTTTATATCTTTTCTGAGGATACCACATTCAAATGGGACTCCTGCGCAGCTCATGCCATCTTGAAGTCAATTGGTGGAGGAATGGTGGATTTGAAGGAGTGCTTAAAAAGAAACCCAGACACTGGGCTTGATTTGCCGCACTTGTTGTATAATGTGGACAATCAAGGAGCTACTGGTGTAGATCGATGGGCCAATAAGGGGGGACTTATTGCTTACCGATCACAGCAACGGCTAGAAACATTCCTGAATCTGCTGATCACAAACTTGACGTAGATTGGCTCCTGCAATCACTGTGCATTTGTCTCGCACCATAACAGTATTTCTCGTTACCTTTATCTCTAAAATAGCTTTGTTTTATTTTGTGGTTAAATGTTCACTTCTTCCTATGAATTGCAATTCCTATTTGCACTTAAAAACAGTTTGTTTTCTTCTACTATGCTCTAAAAACGACTATTTCTGATCTTTGAGATTGAAGAATTTTGTGTAAACTAAAGGGGATCAAAAGCAAAAAGAGCCCCTTCAAAACGGTTTTCTCCAAAGAGCACGAGAAAAATGTTTGCCCCACGCCCTCTTGTGGCTATTTGGAGAATCTGCAGTGTTCTCTATCAAAGTACTGAACTCTTAGTGGGAGGATATTTAGTATGTAGACAAGTGAAATTTCAAATCATGGTCCATATTCTGATTTTTTTTGTATTTTCTTTTAGGATTCTCTGATCATCACTGTGTACAAATAAACATTAGTTAATATAAAGCAATCAATATTTATTAAACACCTACACTGTGGGTACAATGTTATTAAACACCTACAATGTGGGTTCTGGGGATACAAAATGAGGCCAAAAAAAAAAAAATCCTCAAAGTTAAAAATCTAATGGTTGAATCAAGATAAACTTATTTTACTATCTGTAAAAACAGTTCATTCTGAGATAGTGGCTTTACTCCTAGAATTGCTTAAGTTTTTGCAGATATCCTGTAAAATAAGATGAATAGATTGGTAGGAAATAATTATCTATATGTTAGGAAAACTGGTGAAGACCAGATAAGGTGACTGTGAAATCTAATATTCTTCATTGATGTAAACCATTTAATTTACAAACTGCTCAGTTGATCTTTTTGTTTAACAGCTTCACATAAACCAGTTTTGTTTTGTACACCAGGGTGTTATTTATTTTCTTCCTTTTTGTGATTATTGTAATTATTGTATATTATAAAAATGTGATAAAAACCAAACTGGAATAAAGAACTATGTAGCATGCAGTAGTATTAAGATTATGTTCTTTTTTGTCTATAATTCGAGTATATGATTGTCATAAATGAAACAGGGATTTAGAGGCTCTGAGCCTCTTATAACATCAGGTGCATTCATTTATTGGTGGTAACAATTCTAAACTTCCACCTCTTAGCCTATGTGATTTATGACCTTTATTCATTCTCCTCTTGGGTGCTAAGGCAATAAAGGGTTATGCATTGATGTTGTCTCATTAATGAAAGTTATTACAATTCTAGTCATTTGTTAATTAGCTCTGAATCTTCAATTAGTATCTGCTATAAATTGGTTCTGAAAAGTGTCACTACTAAATATTACTCTGAAAACATTCCTATCATTCTTTCAGGACGAAGGCTAAAGTTTTTTTTTTCTCAAAAATTATTTTTAACAAGATAGGGTAGTCATTTTTCTCAGGAAATAAGTTAAACATGTTCTTTCTTTAATCTTTTCCACCATCACAGGTAAGTGGTAATCTATTCCTTAATAGTATCCTTAAACTTTAGAGGAGTAATTATTAAATTGTCTTACTTTATAATTTCATCAAAGGATCGATTTTTTTTTAATTACAATCTTAAATTGCTTCTTGGGGGCAGCTACATGGCACAGTGGATAGAACACTGGACCTGAATTGAAATCCATTAGCTGTGTTACTCTAAGCAAGTCACAGCCTCAATTGACTCATTCCTCCCCCCCAGAAAGAAAAGAAATTGCTTCTCAGTCTTAGTTACATGCTCACAAAACTTACTGGAATGATAACCTAGAAAATCGTCCCTGGCTAATACAATGAATCCTTTATCCCTACTGTGCCTCTGTACTTTTATCTATTAAGAATGACACATGAGAAAATAGCTATGGTACTTCTGGCCCCACTAGAATTTGACAAATTGGTTTTGCAAGCTATGACTTATTATTGAAACTATGGGCTCATATAGGCATGAATTCATGTCTTGAAGGCTTATCACAATAGCAGCATCCCAAAATATCCTACAGGGTTGAGGTTAATCATCATTTGGAGAAAAAAAAAGTGGACTTTTAATAAAAAAAGTTACTGGGGTCATTTTTCCAAAAGAAATGAGACTACCAAATATTCAACTTGAAAATACTCCAAATTAGAGAAAGAAAAAACAAATGAAAACAATTTTCAAAAAGAGTAAGAAATGAAATGAATTTTCTCAAGCTTACTGGCCAAACAAGACTTTTAAAAATTGAGTTAAAGAAAAAAACCAAAGAGCTTAGAGGTAGCTACAGTAGCAGCAGTATCCTCATCCCAGAGATGGGGAAAAAGGTCAAACAACTGGTCAGAAAGAGATTATAGGGGAATATGTTGCTGGCAGTTGGTGCAGCTGATAATAATCAGCAACTCTTTTGTCTGTATGCAGTTCTGCATCAAAGTTCCAGGACAAAGAAGTGCTTGTGGTCAGTTTCATAAGAGAGGGGCCCTGGTCATACTTCCAAGGCATAGTTATAGGGACTAGAATCTGTCACATTTCTCTCTAGGTTACACCACCCTGGATACATCCAAAACTCGCAGTCCCACAGAACTAACTGAAAATAGCAGAACCCCAAACTTGAAGCTGGCATAAATAGTGCCTGTCCACCCTGAGGTGAGCAGAGCCCAACTTAAACATAAAGTTCAAAATTAAGAACTATACTGGGAAAATGAGTGGACAAAAGAATAAAAAAAAGATGACCTACAATGGCAGGGAACATCAAAACAAAAACTCAAAAGACAACAATATGAAAAATTACAAGCAAAGACAAAGAAAAAAGGCTAATTGAATTCAACACAACAAGAATTCCTGGAAGAGTTGAAGAAATTGATAAGAGCAGTAGAGGGGAGAAATGGGAAGAAAAATGAGATGCAAGAAATTAAGGAAAAAAAGAATTAACAGCTGGACATACACACCCACCCACACACACTGAAGAAAATATCTAAAGAAAATAAAATTGACCAAATGGAGAAAGGCACAAAAGTTCAATGAAGAAAACAATTCCTTAAAAATTAGAATTTGGCAAGTGGAAGCTAATAAATTTGAGACATCAAAAGAAAAGTCAAAAAATGAAGAAATAGAAGAAAATATGAAATATTTTATCAGAAAAATAACTGACCTAGAAAATAGATTAAATAGAAATAATTTAAGCCATGATCTAATAATCATCATCATCATCAGGGGCAGCTAGGTGGCATAATAGATAGAGCACCAGCCCTGAAGTCAGGAGGACCTGAGTTCAAATTTGGTCTCAGACACTTAATATTTTCTAGCTTTGTGATCCTGGGCAAGTCACTTAACCCCAATTGCCTCAGTCAAAAAAAAAAATCAAGTAAAACTGCCCCAATACTTAAATCCAGAAGGTAAAATAGAAATTGAAAAGATCTGCCAATCACCTCCTGAAAAAGATCCCCAGCATACCCTGTGACCCAGCAGTGTTTCTATTGGGCTTATATCCCAAAGAAATCATAAAAGAAGGAAAGGGCCCCACTTGTGCAAGAGTGTTTGTGGCGGCTCTTTTTGTAGTGGCTAGAAACTGGAAACTGAATGGATGCCCTTCAATTGGAGAGTGGCTGAATAAATTATGGTATATGAATGTTATGGAATATTATTGTTCTATAAGAAACGACCATCAGGACGATTTCAGAGAGGCCTGGAGAGACTTGCATGAGCAGAACCAGGAGATCATTATACACGGCAACAACAATACTATATGAGGATCAGTTCTAAGGGACATGACTCTCTTCAACAATGAAATACTTCAAACCAGTTCCAATTGTTCGGTGAAGAAAGTCACATACACCCAGAGAGAGGGATGTGAGATGTGGACCACAACATAACATTTTCATGTTCTCTATTGAGGTTTGCTTGCATTGTGTTTCCTTTATCGGATTATTATTTCTTGTAGATACGATTTCTCCTGCACAAAAAATGATGTGTGGCAATAACTATACATATATTCGATGTCAAATATTTTAACATAATTAACATGTAGTGGATATCCTGCCATCTAGGGGAGGGGTGAGGAGTAGGGGGAAAAATTTGTAACAGAAAGCTTTGTAAGGGTTAATGTTTAGGAATTACCCATACATATGTTTTGCAAATAAAAAGTATTAATAAATTTTTTAAAAAATGAAAAAGCTCCCTAAATGAAAACTCCCAGGAATAATATCATAAAATTCTAGAGCTCCCAGGTCCAAGTAATTATTGCAAGCAACCAAAAAGAAATAAATCATATAATGTGGAGTAGAGTTCACACGAGATTTAGCAGTTTCCATATTAGAAGAATACAGGGCTTAGAATATGATAAAGACTGTTCTTGCATTACATAAATATGCATTTTGCAAATTTGACTTTAAAGAATTCTGGAAGAAACTATCTTAACTTTACTGTATATTGTGTTCTCTCTCTTTGCTACTCTTCAGCCCAGAGCTTTGTGGTCCCCCAATCTCCCTCCTCTACCCCCCAAATAATGGAGACAAACACAAATCTATGTTGATATTGTTGAATCTGACCAACTTTTTGTGAACTTCTGGACTATTCGTGAGGTTTTCTTGGCAAAGATACTGCAGTGGTTTGCCATTTTTTTCTCCACTGGATTAAGACAAAGCTTAAATGACTTACCCAGACTCACTCAGCTAGTGAATGAAGCTGTATTGGAACTCAGATCTTCCTGACTCTAGTGTTCCATCTATACAATGAGCTTGAGAAGGAAATGAAAAACTATTCCAGTATGTTTGCCAAGAAAACCCCAAATAGGGTTATAAAGAGATATCTATAACTGGAACAACTCAACAACAACCACAGAACTGTTTGGAAGTGATGAGAGGTAAAATGACTTGCCCAGGATCACACAACCAATTTGGGTGTCAGAGACAGGACCTGAATTCAGTTTTTCCTGATTATGTCTACTGCACATGCTGCTTCATCGTACAGATAATTATACAATAAAAATGATAATGCAATGGTCAGTCAAAAGAAATGGGGAGTAAATAACGACTGAATGCTGAGTAAGTCACTGAACAAATTATAGAAACAATTATTAACTGTATGAAAGAGAATAATAACAGAGATGATAAAGGCAGCAAGGTGACCCCCCAGTAGATGGAGTATTGGATTTAGAGTCTAGGAGACCTTTTAAATCCCACTTCAAAAATTCGCTAGGCCCCTAGGCTAGTAACTTAACCCCTGAGTTGTGATGAGCAAATGAGATAACATATATAAGGGACTTTTCAAAACTTAAGTGCTACATAAATACTGGAATTTATTATGATTTTCAAGGTTGTTACCAAAGCAGTCCTCTGGGGGAAAAAAAAAAAGTTATAGCCCTGAAAGTATATCATTAAGAAAATTAAAAAGTGAGATTTAATGAACCAAGCAAGAAATTGAAAAATAAAACAACAAATCTAAAAATCTAAATTTAAAACAACAAATTAAATACTCTAAGAACAAAAACTGAAATATTTGAAAATTAGGAGAAAATTAAGATGCAGAAGTTAAAAGTACTATTTTTTTCAAAAGGAACATCTTTTAAAACATTAAAAACATTAAATCTTCAATTTACTGAGTATAGAAGAGGAAAATCAAATCACCAAAATAAAAAATGAACAAGGTAAATTTACAGTGAACAATGAAAATACAAAGATTAATCAAAGTCCTTTCTTTTAAATGTTTTTTTTTCAAATTATAAAGCATTTTTCCTTCCCCTCTTCCTTCCCTGATCCCTCCAAAATCCCTGTATTACCAAGTGCAGTTAAGCAAAACATGTTCCCATATTGTTCACATCCAAAAAATGAATTTCTCATTTTACATGTTAGTCCCTAATCTTTGTCATGAATTAGGCAACCCCTTCTTTTTCAGTTCTTAAAAATTATGACATCATTTAGTTGGTCAGAGTTTTAAAGTCTTTCAAAATTGTTCAATTTTGTAAAGCTACTATTGCATTAAAAATTCTTCTTTGGCTCTGCTCATCTTATTTTTCCTAGTAAACTAAGTCTTTCCACATCTCTTTGAAATAATTTTCCCCCCTCATTTCTTACAGCACAATAGTATTCCATTACATTCACATAATGCAAGTTGTTCAGCCTTCCCCAGTTGGTATCTTCTTAGTTTCCAGTTTTCTGCCACCACAAAAAAGTTGCTATAAATATTTTTGTATATATAAAACCTTTTCCTCTTCCTTTAAATTGAGGCCTGGCTGAGTCAAAGAATATACCCTGTTTAGTAACTTTTTACAATTTCAAATTGCTTTCCAAAAAATGGCTGGATATCAATAATATTATCTGTATGACCGTTTTCTCAAAATTCCTCCAATATTTGTCTTTTTCTTCATTTTTCTTTTTATGCTCTTTGCCAGCAAAGTGTGAGGTATGAGAGGGAACAGAAGAATTGCTTTAATGATTTGGAGCATTTTTTCATATGGTTATATATATCCTAGGCTTTGTCTCTTTAGAATTGCCTGTCCATATTCTTAAATCATTTGTCAATTGGAGAATGGCTCTTATTCCTACAAATTTGAATCAGTTATATATTTTGGAAATGGGACCTTTTTCAGAGAATCTTGCTCTAAAGAGTTTTTCTTAGTTACTTGTCTCCTTATTAATCTTAGTTGTAGTAGTTTGTGTAATAACAAAACAAAAAACTTTATTGTAATCAAAATTATTCATTTTATCTTCTGTGATCCTCTGTATCCAAAAACTGCTATGCATGATCTCTCTTCCAACAAAACTGAAAATTTTAAGGAAATGGAATGTTTTCTTCAATATAAAATAATTGATGTTGAATTGTATTGATATTCCCTTTAATTATTTTTCCGACCAGACCTGTGATTTCATTCACATAGCTAGCTTTCAACAAGGAATTTCTATCAATACAGATCACAACCCTCTGAAACTTTAAATAGTCTTAGACAGTTGGCTAAGTTGAGAAGTCACATATCCTGCAGGTGTCATGTTTTATACATATGTATGTAGACATGTATTAGGACCACAATTCTTTTTTTAAAAAAATCATCTCTGATGTGAACGGATCCAACCATTCTGGAGAGCAATTTGGAGCTATGCTCAAAAAGTTATCAAACTGTGCATACCCTTTGATCCAGCAGTGTTTCTATTGGGCTTATATCCCAAAGAAATCATAAAGGAAGGAAAGGGCCCCACATGTGCAATAATGTTTGTGGCAGCCCTTTTTGTAGTGGCTAGAAACTCAAAATTGAATAGATGCCCTTCAATTGGAGAATGGCTGAATAAATTATGGTATATGAATATTATGGAATATTATTGTTCTGTAAGAAATGACCGGCAGGACGATTTCAGAGAGGCCTGGATAGACGCATGAACTGATGCTGAGTGAAATCAGCAGAACCAGGAGAACATTATACACAGCAATAAGACTATACGATGATCAATTCTGATGGACATAGCTCTCTTTAACAATGATGTGATTCAAACCAGTTCCTATTGTTCAACGGTGAAGATAGTCATATACATCCAGAGAGAGGCCTGTGGGAACTGAGTACGGACCACAACACAGCATTTTAACGCTTTCTGTGAATATTTCCATGCATTTTGTTTTCCTTCTTAGGTTGTTTTTTCTTCTTCTCTTTCTAGATCTGATGTTTCTTGTGCAGTAAGATAACTGTATAGATATGTATACATATATTGGATTTGTCATATAATTTATCATATTTTGCATGTATTAGATTACCTGTCATCTAGGGGTGGGGGTGGGGGTAAGGAGGGAAAAAGCTTGAGAAAAAAAAGTTTTTGCAAAGGTCAATGTAGAAAAATCACTCATATGTTTTGTAAATAAAAAGCTTTTAATAAAAAAAAAAAAAGAAAGAAATCAGAAAGGAAGGAAAGGGCCCCACATGTGCAAGAATGTTTGTGGCAGCCCTTTTTGTAGTGGCTAGAAATTGGAAATTGAATAGATGCCCTTCAATTGGAGAGTGGCTGAATAAATTATGGTATATGAATGTTATGGAATATTATTGTTCTGTGAGAAATGCCCAGCAGGATGATTTCAGAGAGGCCTGGAGAGACTTGCATGATCTGATGCTGAATGAAATGAACAGAACCAGGAGATCATTATTCACGGCAACAACAAGACTATATGACGATCAATTCTGATGGACATGACTCTCTTCATTGACTCTGTTCATTGAAACAATGAAATGTTTCAAACCACTTCCAATTGTTCACTGAAGAAAGCCATATACACCCAGAGAGAGGGATGTGAAATGTGGACCACAACATAATATTCTCATACTCTCAATTGATGTTTGCTTACATTGTGTTTCCTTTATCTGATATGTCTTTCGTGTAGATACAATTTTTCTTGCACAACAATAAATGTGGAAATGTGTATACATATATTCGATCTATCAAGTATTTTAACATAATTAACATGTAGTGGATATCCTGCCATCTAGGGGAGGGGTGGGGAGTTGGGGGGAAAAATTTGTAACAGAAAGATATGTAAGGTTTAATGTTGAAGAATTACCCACACATATGTTTTGCAAATAAAATAAAATTTAAAAAAAACATCTCTGAGATCAAGAAATCTAATATACTATTTTCAGTTTGATGGTTTTACTAGAATCAGTGGAATGCTTCAGAATTGTTCTTAGAATTCTCATCCTCTTTCTGCTGTCATTTTTAGAATGCTGATACTTTCCTCAGCACATTATTGAGGAATCTGATAATACAGCCTTGCTAATTAGGAACATTCTGAATACAAAAATCCCAGCCAGGTGTACAGATGTACTTACTTATTTTTCACAAAATAAGCAAATGGAACCAGAACAAAGGGGATTTTTAGTATTTATTCATTTTCCCCTGTCTTTATTATTTCCATATTTATCATTTTGGTCTGTCTTAGACTGTAAAAAGAAAGACAGACAGAGAGGGGGAAAAGAAAGAGAGAAGGGGGTCTCTTTCTACAATGCCTAAAATAGGGGGTTTTTTTAAGTGCTTACAAATCATTTTGGAAAAGAAACATTTTTGACAGTTGATTATTCCCAGGGGTTTCAAACTGCAGCCTATAGATTAACACAAATGGGTGGCCTATCAGAAATTAAGTGATAACAAAATGTTATATACATTCCTATAAGAGAAGCTATTTAATGGAGACATATCAAGGGTTTGCAACCCAGCTGTCACATCTAAACAATGTTTATCCATATGTTATCACCATGTGTCTTTGTAATGCAGTTAAACTGAATTGGCATTCTTTTATTTATGGAATTAAGTGACAATTTGAAACATGGTACCTATTTAGAGCATGAAAGCACTAACTTATTAAAGCATAAAATCCCCTAATAGATATGATTTTCTGGTTCCTTTGTCTTTTCCTAGGCTTCAGCTGAAACAGACATCTGCAGAAATGTTTTGTTAACCACATTCCTTAGTATGACTGTTTGAACTGGTAAAGGAAGTCTTTGGTTACAACCAGAATCTTTTTAAAATTTCATTAACAAGTTTCACTAAATTCTGTTTCTTAAAATTACAGAAGATAGGTCTGCTTGGGAGTGGTGTCTGTTGTTTCTGTATGTTATATGAAGCATAAATCAAAATTTTAAATTTACCATAAGTTCTGTTATATTATATTACCAGAAAGCTTTTGTTCACAATAGAACCATAGAGAACATATGGGGAAAATGGAACTAAGGAAACAATGCTCAAAAATCCATTAGTAACAAAAATTTTAAATGAGAACCCAATAAAAAATGGCAGCACGGTTTTACACCTAAAAGTGGCAGAGTCTGCAGCCTTAAGCTGTCTAGGCTGCAGCTCATTCAGTTTCCCTTCCACTCCCCTCTCCCATTTCTTTACCTTGACAAAGATGCAAAGTTTGCTTGTGGAAATAGGCATCAAGAGGATTGCAATTTATGAATTATTATGAAGTAGAACAAATTTTCTGCATTTTTTTGTTTTAGAAATTATACATCAATAAATTCTAAATGTGCCAAACACAAAATATTCCCTAATATTTATATTAAGAGCTTTGGGACAAATTCACATTCTCAAAACAAACATTATAGCAGAACTAATTATATTTAATAAACATCAAGAAAATGACCATGTTGGTATACAAAATCAGAACTGAAAAAAAGAGAATTGTACATAAAACTGTGATTTTTCCAGCAGAACCAGGAGAACATTATACACAGCAACAAGACTACAAGATGATCAATTCTGATGGACATGGTTCTCTTCAACAATGATGTGATTCAAACCAGTTCCTATTGTTCAGCTATGAAGACAGTCATATACATCCAGAAAGAGGCCTGAGGGAACTGAGTGGACCACAACATAGCATTTTAACACTTTCTGTGAATATTTCCATGCATTTTGTTTTCCTTCTTGGATTGTTTTTTTTCTTCTCTCTTTCTAGATCTGATGTTTCTTGTACAGTAAGATAACTGTATAGATATGTATACATATATTGGATTTGTCATATAATTTAACATATTTAGCATGTATTAGATTACCTGTCATCTAGGGGTGGGGGCGAGGGGAAGGAGAGGAAAAGCTTGGAAAAAAAAGTTTTTGCAAAGGTCAATGTAGAAAAATCACTCATATGTTTTGTAAATAAAAAGCTTTTAATAAAAAAATTAAAAAACATAAAAAAAATAAAACTGTGATTTTCTATTACATAGCTTTCTTTTTCAGTGCATATTAAATTTAACATAAATAGGGACAAGTTACCCTACTTGTCATTTTCCCCTTTTGATCTTCATTATGCTCTTTTCTGTGTATTTCATAAATCAGATTTAACAATTTCTTGATATCTTTTAGGGACATACTAAAATTGTTTAAAATATGTCAACTCTTCCTCAAATTGTCAGGGGGTAAATACATTAAAAATTAATTTTCAAGTGCTAAGTTAAAGATACTTCACATTGTTCAGTCAATGATCTGGGCAATTAATTAATATACTAGTTCCTCTTTCAGAACAAGTTGAGTTAAGTTTGGAATAGTCCCAAATGTTGTCTGCTTAAAGAACCTAAAGAGTGAGGGATTAACCAGGCAAAGCCATACTATATTATAACCACCTGCCACTCACAGAGGCTGCACACCTGTCTGTTCAGCTTTGTTAGTTCATTTGCAGGAAGTTAAGTCAAAGTCTAAACTAGTATGAGAACTGGGGGATGGATACCTCAATACAAAGATGTGCACAGAATGTATAAAGATAGTACTGACAAATCCAGCAGTCTGACAAGTAAAAGAAATCCACAGAAAGCAAGCAGGACAAGGAAACTACCAAAAGATCTAGCAATCCCATTGCAAAGGGAAGCTTCCAAGCGTTCAGAGGCTTCCAAACCTGTTTGAAGATGCTAGTAAGTGTCTGACACCAGATTTGAACTCAAATATCTTCCTGACTCGAGGCTTAACCCTCCAAGCACTGGGCCACTTAGCTGCCTCTAGACACTAAAGGAGAGTAAAATTAATTACCTACCTTTATGGAATTTACAATCCCCCAGAATAGCACACATTTCTGTAGATTTAAGATGATTCAGAGCCCCCAAAGAATCCAATACACTCAGATCTAATTTTGGGGGATTAACCCTAAAAGGATTATTATCCTTTTTTTGCTTGTTGTTTCTATTTGGAATTACTTCAGGAAATTCTCTAAAATTCAGGTGCAATTCATGACTGAGTTTTCCCTAAATATGGGGGCCCTGCAATTTCCAGTTCTCTAGAGGAGAAGGAGAAAGAAGAAAAAAAATTGTACATAGTAACAGCAATATTGTAAGATGACCAACTGTGAATAACAGCTATTCTCAGTAATACAATGATCCAAGACAACCCTGAAAGACTTATGATGAAAAATGTTAACCATCCCCAGAGAATGAACCAAGAACCAATGGAGTCTGAATATAGATCAAAGAACAATTTTTTTTCTTTATTTTTCTTGGGTTTTTAACTTTTAATCTATATTTTCATTTATAATATCACTAATATAGAAATATGTCTGCATGATTACATATATATAACCTATACCAAATTGCTTGCCTTCTCAATAATGGGAGTGGGACGAAAAGGAGAGGATTTGGAACTCAAACCAAATGTTGAAAATTGTTTTTATATGTAATTGGGAAAAATAATGCTAAATTTTTTTTAAAAGAAAAAAAAAGACCTCTGGGCAAACACACACTGCTCATTAGGTAGTTCTAATATAAATTACCATTAACTGCTCCTAGAAGCAGGAAGGAGAAATCCATCTCACCCCATATATCTTGTAATCTGAAATATTCCCTCCAGATTACCATATTTCCAGAGATCAGTTTCTTGGAACCATGGAACTATGCTCTATGAACTCTAACATGTTCTCGTGATTGGTAGATCTGTGAGCACAAAGAACTGTCCCACATATTTGTCAGCACAAAAATACACCGAACAGAGATAACAAGTATAAGGAAATAAATTAGTCAATAAACATTAAGAACCTACTATGTGCCAGGTATTGTGTCAAGCAAAGAAAATAAAATATCTTGCTTCCCCACCTATCCATGCACTTAGCAGAGAACAATTCAATTTCATCCTTAGAGGACCTGAGCAGATCTGCAATCAGAGGTGTGAGTGTAATGTGTAAAGTTCTCTGGCTCCACAGCATCCTGACTCGTGCCCTTTCACTCCTGTTCCATATTCCTGATGTGTGTCCTCTCCCTTATTGGTGATATGGTGTTCCATAGGAAAATATTCCCTTATGTGCTTTGTGTCTGTTCTTTTGCTTTTATGGTTTTTGATTAAATGCCTTTTGTTTGAATTAATGCCCTTTGGCTAGGTAGCAAAAATAAACACAAGGTCTATTATGCCAGTCTCTCAGGATGCCCTCCAGCTGAAAAGACTGAAGACAGGGAAAGTTCCTGAGGGAGCAGCAGGGTCCAGTTATGGCTACAATTTCTTAGCCAGTCTCAGTTTCTTATCCAGCACCCACAGGCCAATGCTCTCCACACCCCAGACAGTCACTTCATTAGTGTATCATTCAGATGTATCTGACAACTAAGTAACTGTCATAACTAATTATCATATTTTATAAAGAAAGTCCTCCATGCCCTAAAACACATATGTACAACCCACAGATGTATTTTTAGGTATTTTGTTTGTTTCCAAGAGGAAAAAAAAAGTTTTCCACAATGATGCCATTTTAAAAATATATTGCTTTCATCTTCCTACCATTTCTCAGTTCCAACTGGCACATAATGAAAATAGTATTTGTAACCTTTATCAACCATAGTAACACTTCTAATTGCATTTGGCACAGTGATCAGACTGAAAAAAATCTGCTAAAAGAACAGGTTGAGCAATTGCAATTGTCCTATTTCCATGGCAGAAAATTAATTTAGTTAATACTGACATACACACAAATAAGGTTTGAAACTACTCTCAGCTGAAAGTAGTTATTTTGATTATCCATTTCCTACTTGAAGGTGTGGGGGGAAAAATAGGGGAGCTTTATTGGCTTAGTATGTCAACCCCATGCAGAGGATATGTGATAATACAGCTTAAAATTCTAGCCTTTACTAACAAATGCTGATTTGCAAAACATTATAATTTATCTCCTTTATGCATTTTTTTTGTATTTTTCTCTTCTTTAAATCAATTGGACATTTTCCCTTATATCAAAGATTATTTTGGCTATTGATATAAGGAAAAACTTCCCAACAAGTAGCAATTTCCAACAGTTAGCTAGTCCCTAATTTGAATGGTCTGCCTTAGAAGACAATGAATTTCCATCACTTGAAATCTCCAGTGGAAAACAAGACAACCATTTGCCAAGGAAGTCATACAATAGAGTCCTTTTATGTACAAGAAGATGACCAATGAGGCCCTCATCACTAGTCTTCCTCACCCAACAAATCAATTTGCCATCCTTTTCACTTGGTTCAATTCAACTAATTTATGAAGCTCCCAGGTGAAAGATGCCATTCTAAGAGATGAAGATACCAAGACAAAAGGAAAAAGTCTCTTCCCTCAAGAAGCTTACATTTTTTGGTTCTTTCTAATGAAATTTGTGTTCATTGTTGATAGGCCTGGTGCATATTCAGTGTCATTGGTGGAGAAGACTAATTTTTATTACTAATTAAAATAAAATAATAGAGGGGTTCTTTAAGGATTGTTCCTTTTTCCTTTCCTAACCAAGGAGAAAAAAATCAGGGGGTGGGGGAGACTAGATCTTTGTGTAGCAATAGCTAATAAGTACCCTAAGGTAATAAAACTTGTTTGTTAGCTGCATGCTTGAATCTTGCCCACCAGATGTCTCTCACAGATTTTCACTCACTTAACATCAGAGACAAATTGTATCAAACAATGGGGAGCCCAAATGGATCACATTTAAACTATCCCATAATAATGTAAAAATTTTTAAATAGGTCAAGATTTTAAATAGGTCAATGTCTAAAAAGACCTTGTGTTTTTCAAGATTTTTTTAAATGTAAGTTTTATACTTAAATATAATAACATATTCCTTTTTAATAAAGTTCAATGTTTTTGGACCAGCTTCTGTCCTTCAAATTTCCTTACATAATTCCTAATAGTTCCTTTTTTTCACGATACCAATACCTTCTTCCTAATGGGTGCTATGTGTGTGAGAGACATTTTGAACCACTGACTGTCCCTCCATGGACTTCAGTGTATTTAATTATAAAATAAATTGGGGGAGGAGTAGTTGGTGAATTTCAATAATCTCTAAAGTATCTTCCTGATTTCACATTTCATGATCCTTCTTCCTTATTCCAAGGTTAAACAGGAAACTAATACTACAGCCATGACTTGAACCCAAGTCTCCTTGACATTTAGGCTGAACTTTCTGCCACATCATATGACCCACCAAGATTGTACCCTTCTGAAAAATGAGCAGCCTTTGGTGAGTGCATGTCCTGGGAAACAAGGATACACCTAAGCTTATAAGATATAGCAAAAAAAAAAAAAGAAATGTACTTGATAACTTTATTACATATTTAAATGGAATAAATAGCAAGTTGTATATAATAGATTTGAAGTTTCATATGCAATCTTTTTTATGATGTTATGGAAATGCTTAAATTAAATATAATTCAAAATAAATTAAATTAAATTAATAATAAATAAATTAAACATAAAACAAAAGAAGTAAGCAAAGGATAATAAAGAGAAGATTCTGCCTTTAAAGTTATTTTTATTTTTGTTCTTGTGATCCTCATTTCATCAGGCATATTGTGTCCTCTACCTTTGTTATTTTTTTGTGTCGACCATCAACATGAAATTAAAAAGCATTAACTATTTGTCATGATGGGCTGTGCTAGGTCCTAGAGAGACAAAGAATATAACATCTATACTCTCAAGTAGCTTAAGTTCTATCATAGAAGATAATACATACATATGTATGTGTAACATTTGTACCTATATGAAAGTAAGGTTGATGATGATTCTGAAAGGAAGGGGTTGTCTCCTCTGTCTCCCAACTTTGGGTGTTGCAGTTAGACACTTTTTGTAAACCAGCCACATTTTTCCCTTCCCAGTAGGTGGAGAATTCCCACTAATAATTTCTACTCTCCAGGTACCACCCTGCAGAAAACATGCTTGGAGAAAAGGGAAAGGGTGTTTGATATTTATTTTTGAAATGCACAGAAGAGACCAGAAAGATAGCCAAAAGGAATATCAAGTAAGCAGGACAGCAAAATTTGGCATATGATTGGCTGAGGGACTAGGAATGGTAAGCAATCAATGAAAATGATGAAATTATGAACTTGGACTACTGTAAAGATGATGGGGAAAGATAATGAGATTTTTCTGCTGACATCCAGTCTCACATCTTAAACTACTTCCTAGCCAATTACAAATACAAATATCAATCAAAAAAAAGTTCTTGCCCTCAAGGAGCTTACATTCTAATGAGGGAAGACAATACAAAAAAGAGAGAAGCATGATTTTAAAGTCCAGAGGAAGTCAACTAAAATGGGGAAAATAGCTCAGATATTGAATTATGGCATCAGGATCCAAAAACATCTTGACAGGTCAGAGCATAGAGTTGAATCTATAGGATGAAATTCAGTACAGATAAATGTAATGTCTTAAATTTGGGTATAAATTCAACTTCATATGTACAAGAGGGGGATGTATTTTTTTCTGAAAAAGATTTGGGGTTTTAATAGATTAAATGACAGATATAAGTTAACAGACTGGTGTGGCAACCAAAAAGGCAAAGTTGATCTTAGGTCAACTTGAAGGATGCAAAGCTTCAAAGAATAAGGAGGTGATATCCCCTCTATACTCTGTCCTTGACAGACCTTTTTGGGAGTATTATGTTCAACTTTTGGTCCTACAGTTTAAGAAAGCTAATAATAAGACAGAGTATACAGAAGAGAACAACCAGGCTGATGAAGGACCTTGATTTCAAATCATAGAAAGACTGATATTGGAATGTTAAATCTGGAGGAAAGACCTAAGGGTTGCATGATAGCTCTATTTAAATGCAATAGGGGTTTTGTTCATGTATAGACTCTATTTGCTTGCTAAGCTAATGCAAGCTCTCCACTTAGAAGTTAATAGACATCTTTTTTTTCTGGGATAATTGTAATGTTAAGGGAAGTGGCTTAGAGAGATTGTGGAGCATGCAGTCATTCTGCAATTGGATCCATTCATCTAAACAGGTGTTAAAAGTGATTGGCTTTGATTACCTGCCGAAGCATTTAAAAGGGTCTATCAGCTTCTGCTAATTTCTCTTTGCCCCACTCTCCTGTTTGCTTCATTCAGAGTATCTTTTTTTCTGCTAAGAGACCATCTGAGGTCTTCTGTACCAGAAAAATAGGGAGTGGTCTTTGGTCATTTCATTTATTTTCTATCTGAGGTGAAGGGAATAGAGTCTTCTAACAAAGAAAATTTAAAGGGTCCTCACAAGGATACCTTGCATTGTTCCAGTGTTCCAGAGTTTGGATTTCCAGATCCAGAGACCCAGAAGAGCAAGAACTGATCTTTGTTAGTGACCTTCAGGACTCCAGCATAAGAACTCACCAGTCATACCATATTTGGATATGAATTTAATGGAATCAATATAAACAGCTAAAATTTGAAAGCTACTCTCCAAAAGACCGAAGTAGTATATGGGAGAGTATATTCTCCTCCCTAAAATATTGGAGTATGTTATATTTTGCTATATCTCTGAAGTAAATGTCACTTTGTAATAGCTAATTGATGTTAAGAGATTTAATGGAACTGGGGCATTGATCATTTGGCCCTCTTACAATGGGAGACCAGAGCTGTTGGACACAAGCTGATGACTTTTCCCCTAGAGAATTCCACCTAGAATTCAGTGGGACAGATATGGCAGGTTGGCCCTAAGAAATGGGGCCAGAGCAAACTTGTTTGATAAGCCTTCAAAGAGCCATCACATGGAAGAAAGTTTAGATTCATTCTCTTTGGCTGTGGAGAGGCAAATTTAAGATTGACATAAGATAAATTTCATAATAATTGTTGAGCTATTACCAGGTGGAATGGACTGCCTTAAAGGCTGCTGGTCTTCAAACAGTCTGGTCACTTCACATGTCCATTATATTGGAGAATTCTTTTGGGTTAGGGTTCAAACTAGATGGTCCCTAAATGTTCCTTTTTAACTCTTAACAATTCAGAAATTTTGTGTTTCAAGAGCATACATTAAAAAAATAAAGCATTAAATCATGATTAAAGCAATTAGCAAAGGATTATACTCTCAGAACATGTACTCACGGAAATTCAAGTCTCCTTTCCAATAAAATTAGGAATCAGGGACAGATCAGATTCTAAGAATACAATCCCCAGGAAGACTTATGGCGTAAGTGAGGAAACTGTCTCACAGGGTAGTCAGGGTGGAGAAAATTCAACCATCTGGAATGTCTCATCTTTTTTTCTGTTCATAGGCAATGGCATCCCAGCAAACCAAGAGGCAAGTTCTGTTTCTCAGCTTATGCAGTTTACTGTTGGCTACCACAAAGTCAGGCTTTACAGAGGGCTGCTTTCCCCATTCTCCACTGGGTACCACCAGGAGCACAGATCTTCAATCAAAATACAAATACTAGGTACAAAGTACTCTATGCAAAGTGAAGCCATAGGAGTTTCTCCTCATGAATGTTGTTCCCTAGGCTCAGGCATGACTAAGTGACAAAGTTGGACAAACACAAAAAACCTTTAAAATGAAAATAACATTTGCCTTACCCATCTTACAGGCCTGTTGTATGGATCAAATGAGATAATGCATTACATAATACATTACAATGTACTTTATAACTGAAAAATAATTATATGGTTTATGGAAGCCAAAACGACGAAAGCAATAATGAACTACATTAAGAGAGACATGACTTCAAAGAATACAGTATGATTCTTGTGAAGTTTTCCCTGGTAAGTCCAAATCTATAGAAAAAGATATTAAGTGGAGGAATGTTCAGAGGATAGCACCCAGATTGGTGAAGGGCATTGAGTCCATTTTGCATGTGGAACAGCTGAATGAAATGAGGATATTTAAGCTGCCAAAGAGAAGGTCCCACTAGGACTTGATAGCTACCCCCAAAGATTTAAAAAGCTGCTTTGTGGAAGAAAAATTTGATTTATTGTGTTTGACCCTAGAAAACAAAACAGGAGCAATTTGTAGGACTTGTAAAGTAGCAAATTGAGGCTTGATATCTGGGAGAAAAACCTTTCCTAAAAATGAGAGCTACTTCTAAGTAGAATGGTTTTTCCTCCCAATTGCCCCTTAGTAGAAAATCTATAAGTAGCAGTTACATAGTTTCTGAGTTCCCATCTAATTCTATTATATAAATATAATAGAGTTTATTTGCCATTCACCATTCCTGGCCCAGGTAGTACATACTGAAAGCTGATCTTTCTGATTATTGGTCTCTCATATGGAATTGTGAGATTGACTTCTAGCTATGTATGAGGAGTTTTCCCTATAGAATAAAAAGTCTCCTAATTGGTTGCTGCTAACTCAGCCTGTATACAAAAGGGAGAGACCTGTTCTTCCCTTTTTCTCTTCTTTTTGTCCATAGATAATTTAAATGTCAAGTGGACAAATTAATAAGAAAATTATAAATCTTACAACACTTTCTATCTCTAACATCTGTGAACTTTTTCAAGTTGCACCCTGAGAGTTTGGAAGAAGAAGCAATTGCTGTTTTCTCTTATTAGGCTTCTGTGAAGCCATGAACACGTGTCCTAACTAGGAGAGCCTTTCCTGAGATCTCTGGTTACTTTTCCCTTCTCTGTGGAGCTGCTCTCCTGATCTTAGATAAAACAACCTAATAAGTTCAAGAGATTCAAAACCTGTGAATGCCATAGGATTGGAGCTGGAGGACAATGGTGGAAGTTTCTGTGTCAGAGAGGCTGGTCACTGCCTGGTTGGCATCCAGTTGAATTCCCAACAGAGTTGTAAGGAAAGTGCCAAGCTGGAACAAAATGTAAAATGCCTAATTAGCAGTCCTACAAACTGCTCTATATTCTGATGAGGTTTAAATATTAGCTTCCTTGTAGATTAGAGCAGTAGTTATAAGTTACTGAAATCTGTTGTTAATGTGCTCTTGGAAGTTTCCAAAAAATATTTAGCTTTTCTTGTATGTATAGAAATAAATTACCTGTCCCATACCCTACTTCACAGTATGCATTAATTATATCTTCTACTCTCCTTTCACCCCTTTACAGAACCTCTAGACTGTGGATCATAATCTAATTTACTGCAATTAAAATTATTCTGGGATGGAAAACTTAATTAGCCAATGAGTGTTTGAAAAGAAAGCTCTTTCTCTTTAGAGGCAGACTCTCCATAACTGAGTTTGGTCCAAACTACTTTGCTGGGTCCAGGATAGACAGGGGTGAGCACCCTAAAGTGGTACCTCAGTCCTAGATAAGTATAAACTAGTGTGCTTGGTTACCCTCTTTGAACTCCGCAAAATCCCATATAATCTCTCTTCTAAGGAGTTAGCTAAGAAGACAAGTTTTGAAGAGAAAGAAATGAGATATATATATGTGTGTGTGTGTATGTGTATTTTTTTTAATTAAAGCTTTTTATTTGCATAACATATGTATGGGTAGTTCCTCAACACTGATCTTTACAAAGGTTTCTGTTACAAATTTTTCCCTCCTAGTCCCCATCCCTCTCCTAGATGACAGGAAGTCCACCATATGTTAAGTATGTTAAAATACTTGACAAATCGAATGTATGTATGCATATTTCCACACTTATCTAGCTGTGCAAGAAAAATCTTATCTACAAGAAAAAAAAATCTGAGAAAGGAAACCCAATGCAAGCAATCATCAATCAATATAGAGCATGAAAATGTTATGTTGTAGTCCATATCTCATGTCCCTCTCTCTCTGGGTGTCTATGGCCTTCTTTACTGAACAATTGGAACTGGTTTGAAACATTTCATTGTTGCAGAGAGCCATGTCCATTAGAATTGATCATCATATAGTCTTGTTGTTGCCGTGTATAATGATCTCCTGGTTCTGATCATTTCGCTCAGCATCAGTTCATGCAAGTCTCTCCAGATATCTCTGAAATCATCCTGCTGATCATTTCTTATAGAACAATAATATTCCATGACATTCATATACCATAATTTATTCAGCCATTTTCCAATTGATGGGCATCCATTCAGTTTCCAGTTTCTAGCCACTACAAAAAGGGCTACTGCCACAAACATTCTTGTACATGTGGGGCCCTTTCCTTCTTTTTTTTGTTTTTTTGCTTTTTTGGAGTCAATCTCATTTATTTTTCACAAAGGACTGTGAATTGGGTGACACAACTATGATGCCCCCTCCTCCCCATCCACTACCCCATTTTACAGATGAGGAAATTGAGGATAAGAGAAATTAAGACCTATCCAAATCCACACAGTGTCAGAGCAAGGGTTCAAATTTGTCAGCATTCCAAGGAAATTCAAAATAGGTCATCATCAGGAAAAAAGGCTTGGGATACCCATCCTTGTGATCCTTGAAAATGGAAACATATATCCAGTCCCCTTTTTTGGGGGGGAGGGAAATCAAGTACTTTTTTTTTTTGCTGAGGCAATTGGGGTTAATCGACTTGCCCAGAGTCATACAGCTAGAGAATGTTAGGGTCCTCCTGACTTCAGGCTGGTGCTCTATCCACTGTGCTACCTGGCTGCCCCCTCAAGTACTTTTTTTTTTATTAAAGCTTTTTATTTGTATAACATATGTAAGGGTAGTTCCAAAGCATTGATCTTTACAAAGCTTTCCATTACAAATTTTACCTCCAGTCCCCTCCCCTCCCCTAGATGGCAGGAAGTCCACTACATGTTAATAATGTTAAAATACTTGACAAGTTGTGCAAGAAAAATCTTATCTACAAGAAAAAAAAAAAAAAGAAAACCAGAGAAAGGAAACACAATGCAAGCAAACATCAATAGAGAGCATGAAAATGTTATGTTGTGGTCCACATTTCATATCCCTCTCTCTGGGTGTATATGGCTTTCTTCACTGAACAATTGGAACTTGTTTGAGACAATTCTTTGTTGCAGAGAGCCATGTCCATCAGAGTTGATCATTATATAGTCTTGTTGTTGTATAATGATCTCCTGGTTCTGCTCATTTCGCTCAGCATCAGTTCATGCAAGTCTCTCCAATCCTCTCTGAAATCGTCCTGCTGGTCATTTCTTATACAACAATAATATTCTATAACATTCATATACCATAGTTTGTTCAGCCATTCTCCAATTGATGGGCATCCATTCAGTTTCCAGTTTCTAGCCACTACAAAAAGGGCTGCCACAAACATTCTTGCACATGTGGGTCCCTTTCCCTCCTCTAAGATATCTTTGGGATATAAGCCCAATAGAAACACTGCTGGGTCAAAGGGTATGCACAGTTTGACAACTTTTTGAGCATGGCTCCACATTGCTCTCCAGAATGGTTGGATCCATTCACAGTTCCACCAACAATGTATTAGTGTCCCAGTTTTCCCACATCCCCTCCAACATTCATCATTATCTTTTCCTGTCATTTTAGCCAATCTGACAGGTGTGTAGTGGTACCTCAGAGTTGTCTTAATTTGCATTTCTCTGATCAATAGTGATTTGGAACACCTTTACATATGATTAGAAATGGTTTTAATTTCATCATCTGAAAATTGTCTGTTCATATCCCTTGACCATTTATCTATTGAAGAGTGGCTTGAATTCTTATAAATATGAGACAATTCTCTATATGTTTTAGAAATGAGGCCTTTATCAGAACCATTAAATGTAAAGATGATTTCCCAATTTGATGCTTCCCTCCTAATCTTATCTGCATTAATTTTGTTTGTACAGAAACTTTTTAACAATATAATCAAAATTATCTATCTGGTGTTCAATTAAGAGTTCCAGATCTTCTTTGGACATAAATTTATTCCATCTCCATAGGTCTGAGAGGTAAACTATCTTATGTTCCTCTAATTTGCTTACAATATCACTCTTTATATCTAGATCATTAACCCATTTAGATCTTATCTTGGTATATGGTGTTAGGTGTGGGTCAAGTCCTAATTTCTTCCACACTAGTTTCCAATTTTCCCAGCAGTTTTTGCCCAATAGTGAGTACTTATCCCAAAAGCTGGGGTCTTTGGGTTTATCAAACACTAAATTGCTAACGTTATTACCTAGCTTGTCCTGATATCCTATCCTATGTCACTGATCCACTACTCTATTTCTCAGCCAGTACCAAATGGTTTTGATGACCACTGCTTTATAATATAATTTTAGATCTGGCACACCTTCATCAGCCTTTTTTTTTTTATTAATTGCCTGAAATTCTTGACTTTTTGTTCTTCCAAATGAACTTTGCTACTATTTTTTCTAGATCTGTAAAATAATTTTTGGGAGTTTAATTGGTATGGTACTAAATTAAGTAAATTAGTTTGGGTAGTACTGTCATTTTTATTATATTCACTGGGCCTACCCATTAGCACTTGATGTTTTTCCAATTGACTAGTCTGACTTTATTTGTGTGGAAAGTGTTTTGTAGTTTAGTTTATATAGTTCCTGACTTTTCCTTGGCAGATAGAAAGAAATGAGGTATAATGAAAAAGACTTTGGGATGCTAATGCACTGTTGGTGGAATTGTGAACAGATCCAACAATTTTGGAGAGCAATTTGGAACTATGATTAAAGGGCTATAAAATCCTTTGACACAAAAATACCACTACTAGGTCTGTATCCCAAAGAGATTTTTTTAAAAAGAGGAAAAGGACCCATTTGTACAAAAATATTTATAGCAGCTCTTTTTGTGGTGGCAATGAATTGGAAATTGAGATGATGCTCATTAGTTGGGGAATGGCTGAACAACTTGTGCTATATGATTATTATGAAATACTATCATGCTATAAGAATAATGAGCAGGATGGTTTCAGAAAAACCTGGAAAGACTTTCATGAACTAATGCAAAGTGAAATGAACAGAACCTGAGGAATATTGTATACAGTAACAGCAATATTGTATGATTAACTGTGAATGACAACTATTCTCGGCAATATAAAAATCAGTTTCAGAAGGACTGATGAAAAATACTACCCATCATTAGAAAAAAGAACTGATTGAGTCTGAATGCAGAGTGAAGCATACTTTTTTTAACTTTCTTTATCTTTTTGTGATTTTTTTCTCTTTTTTCATATTACCAATATGAAAATGTTTTACATGACTGCTTTTATATATATATATATACATACATATGTATATATATATAAATTATTTGCTTTCTCAATGAGGGGGAAGGAGGAAGGAAAGAGAGAATCTGGAAATAAATTTTTGAAATTGTTTTTACATGTAATTGGAAAAAAATAAAAATATATTTAAAAACATATTGGTCTGAGGAAGAACATTGGTAAAATGAAATAAGTTGAAGGTGAGCTTTCATGTAACAAAACAGCTGGAGTATTCCCAAGGTAACTTTTTTATTGTCAAGTTATAGAGAGCTAGGCTCCCAAAGTGTTAAGTGGACCCTCTCTGCAGGATTTATAAAAGGATCATGCAAGGCAAACAATTAAGCAATTGATAAATGTTTATTAACCATATACTATATATGGAAGGGCAAGAGATTAAAAATAAAACCTAATAGTCCTTGGCCTAAAGGAGCTTAAGGTACAATATGTACACATTTAAGTACAAAAGCTATACAAAGTAAGTACAAAGCCAAGTAGTAGTGGGGAGCCTACTAGCATGTGGAACCTAAAAACAGAATATCATGTATAAGGAACAGTGTAGAGTGTGAGAAGGAAATTAATGTGACACAATTAACACTTACAATTGTCAGACTTGCAAAACATTTTACAAATATTATCTTATTTGATCTTCACTACATCCTTGAGAAGGAGGTGCTATTATTATCCCCATTCTAGAGATGAGGAAGCTAATAGCTTAAATAAGTTAGTCAAGTCACATAGATAGTAAGTAATATTTTTGAGGTATTTGAACTCAGATCTTCCTGGCTCTAGGTCTAGAGCTCAGATAGAGCTCTACCTGTTCTACCTAGATACCTTCAAATATCAAACAAGGGAGTTTATTTTTTTTCTGGAGTCAATAGAGAACCATTGGTACATTTTGAGCAGGAAACTGACTTGATCAAACCTGTGCTTTAGGACTACATTTGGCAGCTATATGGAAGATGGATAAAATGGCATGGATTGATTGCCTTCTATATGTATGTGTGCATATATGAGATTTTTGTTGCTTAGTAGTTTTCAGTTGTGTCCAATTCTTTGTGAGCCTATTTAGGATTTTCTTAGTGAAGACACTGAAGTGGTTGCCATTTCCTTCTCCAGATCATTTTACAGATGAGGAAACTGAAACAAACAGGGTTAAATGACTTGTTCAGAATCACACAGTTTGCAAGTGTCCTAGGGCAGATCTGAATTCAGAATGATGAGTTTTCGTGACTTCAGGCCTGAAACTCTATGTAATTTTGTCACTTAGCTGATCCATAGATAAGATTACAAAGTAAGAAAAAGGTTTCTAAAAAAAATAGATGTAATCTAGCTATATGACCCTGGGCAAGTCACGGAATTTCAAATGCCCTGACAAAAAAAACAAACCAAACCAAACCAAAACAAAACAAAACAAAAAAAAAAAAAATCAAAAGTAGAATAACTCCCTAGAGAGGACTATTTATTTACTTATGAGGATCTTGCTTATTTTATTGTAGAAAGGGTTATTTGTTTACTTATGAATTGGACCTTTAAGCACCCTCACAATTCTAAGATCTTGACTTCAAACCTGTCTTACAATATGACAGGGCTTTACTCTTTCCCAAGACTAATTCCTTTACCAATTCAAGTTATCCTACTTCAGCTCATCACCTCTAAAAGACTTGTCCTCTCTGTCACCCCAAACTATCACTTATTTTTAATCTTTCCTTACTGCCTACAAACATGCTCATATTTCTTCTATCACCTTCACTTGATGCTACCACCTCCTGTATGTATGTGTGTATCTTCAGCCTTTTATAGCTAAACAATTCTCCCACTTTCTCTTTTCTCACTCTTTTCTTACCTTTTCCAATCTAGCTTTCTATCTTCTCATTCCATCTAAACTTCTCTCTCTAAAGTTACCAGGGACTTCTTATTTGCCAAATCCAATGGTTTTTTCTCAATCCTCATTACCCTTGACTTCAATGGTAGCCTTTAATACTGCTGATACCCTTTCATCCATAATATTCTTCTTTTTTTTGTTTTTAAAAGACTATTTTCTCCTGATTCTTTCCCTATGTGACTGCTCCTTCTGTTTTCTCTGCTGAATTCTGGTCCAGATTACACCCTCTAACCATAGGTATCCAGCAGGATTCTCCTATACTCTCTTCTCTTTTCCTTCTATACTATTTCACTTGGTGATCTCATCAACTCCCACAAATTTAATTATCATCTCTATGCTGATGATTCTCAAATTTATTTTTCCTGCTCTCTGCTAACCTCTGCTTTTTGGACATTTTGACCTGGATGTTTAGCAGACATCTTAAAACCAGGTCCAAAACAGAACTCATCATCTTTCCCTCTAAACCTTCTTTACCCTTTCACTATTACAGCAGAGGGCAATAACATCCTTCCCAGTCTCTTAGGCTACAAATCTAGAAATTATTCTTGACCCCTCATTATTCCCCTCCTTCATATCCAATCTGTTGTCAAAGCCTGTCAATTTTACCTTTAAAACATCTCTCCAATAAGCTTCCTTTTTTCCCTCTGTTACAGCCACCATTCTTACAGGCCCCTATTATCTCAGAAACGACCTATTGCAATCAATAGTCTGGTGGTAGTCAATCTGCCTCAAGTTCCTTGCCATTCCAATTATCCTTCATTCAGCCGACAAAATGATTTTCCTATAGCTTAAGATTGACCACGTTATCTTCTACTCAATACATTCCTGTGGCTCTGAATTACCTTTGGGATCTAGGAAGGAAATGGTGTTTGGCATTCAAAGTCTTTTATAATTTATTCTCCTCCTATCTTTCCAGAATTCTTTCATTTTTCTCCCCAACACTTACTCTTCAGTCCAGTATCAGTGGTATCCTGGCTGTTTCACAAACGAGATTGCATCTCTCAAACATCTCTTTCTTGGAATTCTTTCTAACCTTCCTTTATGGCTGGAATACTCGTCCATATTGACTACTGAGTTCCCTAATTTTTATGAAGGCCCAACTTAAATCCCATCTTTCACAGGAAGCTTTTTCCAACCTCTCTTAATCCTAGTGCCCCCCCTTTATTTTTATTTATCTTTCATATAACTTATGCTATTTATTGTTATTTATGTTAATAGTGTTGTTTCCCCCATAGATCATAAGCTCCTTGAGGGAAGGTTCTGGGAAAAGGATAAGGAATTCAATTTTGTAAAAGAATCTACAGTCGAATAGGGGAGAGCTCATGATGGGTTTAAAATGTCTACTGGACAAATGGTTCGAGATCTCTGAAAGCTGGTTGAAGAAGTAAGATTGGAGGATCTATTTTGTCTCTTTTTGTTTCACTAGTTCTTAGCACAGTGCTGAGCACACAGTAGTAGGTACTGTTTTATAATAAATGCTTACTGATTGACGATTGACTTGGAGTCAGAAGACCTACTCACAGAAGGTTGTGTAATCTTGGGTAAGGCAACTTTCCATATCTGGGCCTCAGTTTCTCTACCTGTAACACGAGGCGGTTGTAGCGCTAATGCTGTGTCAAGTGTAGGATACCTTCCTTCTCCACCCACCCTATCCCCCTTTTATTCTACAAATGCAGTCCATCCACCCACGACCACTCTGGTCTGCCAAGTCCTCCCAGAAGAAAGTCAGGGGCAGCTCTTTCATTAGGAACTCTCAGCACTGGGCCATGCGCGAAAGATGGAAAATAACCCCGCCCGTGTCCTGGCCTCCTCCCCGGGAGCCTGACTGAGCGCAAGGGTTCCCGAGGGGCTTGGGCGAGGAAGGAGGGCGGGAGGCAGCATCCGCCCCAGCCGCGCAGCAGCAGCCGCGGGAGGCGGAGCGTTGCACCTGGTGCCGTGTTCTCCTCGCCGAGCCCCGAAACGGGTCCAGCCGGTAGCGTGCGTGCGGCTGCCTGCTCGCTCGGGGAGGAGGAGGAGGAAAAAGAGGAGGAGAAAGGGGGAGGTCGCGGCCAGGACTGGGTGAGCTGGCCGCTCGCTTGCTCTCTGCCTCCACCGCCTCTCGGAGCGCCCACCCCCGCCTGCCAGCATCCCTGCCTCCCGCTGCCACCGCTCCCTTCCCCCAGGAAGAGACGGCAGAGGGGCCGGGACCCAGAAATGGTGCTAGCTGCTCCGACGGCCCCCGCCGCTCCTCCGCCCCTCCTGGCTTCCTGCAGCGGCTCCGCACCTGCCGACAGCGGCCGCCGCCCCGGGGAAGGAGCTCCGAGCGCCTCCCGGAGCTAGGAGCCGCCGCCTCCAGTCAGGTGAGTTAGCCCAGGCTCAGGGTCGCCTGACGGTCTGTCAGGGGCGACGGGTGAGAACTCTTGCTGCAGTTGCACGTCGGGGTTTTGCCATCCACGGCCCTTCAGCCCCAATTCCTCCATCTAGCCTAGCGTTAGAAGCTGGGGGCACCCGGGGTGCTCTGCGTTCCCCCTCGCCACCTCCTTTCCCGAGGCGAATCGGCTGGCCCTCCAACCTGTTCCGGGGGGGGGTGGTGGGAGGACGGACCGAGAAGGGGGAGAGAATGTGCCAGTATTCTTGGTAGAGGAGGGAAGATTTGTAGGGGGCCCTCTAGGGAGGTTAGTAATTCTCATGCATCTCGTGTGCATCTGCTGTCTCTGTCACCCTCGCCCTCGCCCTCGCTGTCTTTCTTGCTCGCTTCCTCTCATTCCCCCTAACCCGTGGTTCTTTGGATGTGGGTTTTGTTGTTTGTTTTTGTGTGTCTGGGCAAGGCTGCCAACCCTACCCAGAAAGGCGCAGGGCAGGACTTCCGCAAACGTAACCTGAGCTTTGAGAAAACAAAAGGGTTGCGGAGTCAGTCTACTGTTGTTTCTGCTGCTGTTTAAGCGGCTGCTGTTTCTGGGAGGAGAGAGACAAATGTCCTTAGACCCTTCCTTTCTGAAGGTCCCACCCGCACTACTGATAACCTCTTTCCATCTTCCCACCAGACAGGCACAATGACTAAGATATGCCCACTTCCATTGCAGGAGGGAGAAATTGACATCTCATTTTTCACTAGCTACATACATGCATGCAAAGAATTATTCCCGACATTCTCCAAGAGGAACTTTCCATATTCAGATCGGGCATCTGACTGGAAAACCTGGGCCAGCCTCACTATGCAAAACAGTGGTCCGAGGCAGATGAAAATCCCCCGTAGCATCTATGTTGTTTTAAAAAAAAAAAAGAAAGAAAAAGAAATTAACTAATCAGTCAATAAGCATTTATTAAATAATTGCTCCGTGCTGGGGGACAAAGAAAAAAAATGGAACAGGCTGTGCTCTCAAGTAGCTTACTTTAAAAAAAAAAAAAAAAAAAAAAAAAGGTAGGCGAAGTTAAGGGAGATAACATATGTAGTCATCCAGGCATAGAACAAATACAAAATAAATTCCAAAGTTTTGCCAGGGAACCGAAGTCTTCACATAGAATGTAGAATTTGAGTTGATCCTTGAAGAAAGTAAGGGATTCTACAAGTTGGAAGGGAGGAGGGAAATGTAGTTCAGGCTTGTATATCAGCCTGTGCGAAAATATTGAGATGGAGTGTACTTTGTGAAGAGCAGAAAAAAGGTCGGCTTAGATGAAATATAGTTATGAGAGAGGGAATAAAGTGTAGCAAGTAAGTTGGGAGTTGAGGTGAGGGGTCAAGTACTGAAGGGCATTAAAAACTAAGCCCAACATAATTTTTGGTATGCCTTCTCCCACCAGGTTTATTCTCTGGAACAAAGGTAAACAATTTACACTTAATTTTGAGATACTGAAAAAATATTTATTTGCCTTCCTAACATCCTTCTGGGTATTTTTAATTTATGGTAATGTATATATATATGTGTGTGTATATATATGTATATATCAGGTGTCTTTTTCACATAGAGAACATTTATGACAGATGACAGGCAGAACAATTTGGATAGACTATGGTCTAAAATGGCAAATGGTAAAAATGAATATTTGGCCTGGAATTAAGAGATTGGGATTCTTATCTTGTATTTCTGATAGTAATTACTTGTGTAGCTACCTTGGACCTTTGACCCAGTTTCCTCAAATTGAAGGGGATTCATTAAATTATAGTCTTTTGAAGAGTTAGAATGAACTATCTGGATGATATATAATCCAGTTTGGTCATTTTAAAGATGAAGAATTTGAGGCCTAGAAAGAGATATGCTGTGACTTAGCAGCCCAGATAGTAAATTGTGAGGTGGACATTGGAACCTGATCTTCTATTGATAAATCCAGGATTCTCTATGATGTCTTTGACAAGATGCCCTTTAAGTTACAACTTTGTAGGATTTTGCTGTGAATATCTGATAGCAAAGATGCAAATGAGCCTAAAGAAATTATATGTACAGTTGACTAATAAACTGATCAGCCAGATAAATATTTATTTACATGACAGAATTGTCTATTCTTACAGTATATTTATATGGGAAAAGGGGATGATGTCTAACCAACTACATGTGATGAACATACACATCAGCGATTGTATCTTTATGTAGGGCATCCTTGACATTTATGAGCTTAGGATCCTGGTCAATAGTTGAGATCAAGGACATTTAAATGAGAAAGTGATTTGTATATTGTAGGTATTGAAAGAACATAAGGAGAAGGAAGAGGAGGAGCATCATTAATGAATGAGATGTGGTAGCTATGGGAGAATGGGAGGGGGGAAAGTTTATATTTCTATGATGTAGTTAGACCATTGTACATATTTTCAACAATTATTTCTTTTCAAACAGCTCTTGTGTATAAGCTGAGGTATTTACTACACAAAAACAAAGATAAAGTAATTCAAATACAAATACCAACAGGACATAGATTTATTTATTAAGACGTTGATTATTCAGTTTCTTTATTGTTCAGCTTATATCCCCCTTCCCCTACTTTAAACTTTCCTCTGCTTTCTATCTCTTTCCACTAACAGACATTAACTTCAGTGAACATGTGTTAATTAATGTTATCATGCATTATCTTCAATGTATTAATTCCTTCTCTGTGTTTGTCTATTAGGTCTCATTGCTTTGTTCAGGTACAGTAAAGCCAAGAGGAAACCTAAACTTCTATGCATACTTTTGTTTTTACATAATTTTAAAATATATTTATATGCTATATCAAAGGCAGCATTATGCCTTAACTAAAGTGCTAATCATGGAGTTAGGAAGCTCTGTGTTCAATTTCTTCTCTCATTCCTACTAGTAAAATGCCCAAGAGCAAATCACTTAACCTTTTATTGCCTTTCAAGTTGACTGTTACCAAGGAACTGTTGATCTGAATCTATTGATCTGAATTTCTGTAATGGGAGTCCCCCAAACAGATGAAATTACATATATTCAAGACAGATTACAGTCCTTATATACTTTATATAACATATTTATGCATTTATGTGCAGTCAAATTTCCCATTACATAATGTACTGAAGTTGCTAGTGGGCTGATCCAAGTTTTACATTTTTTCTTCCTTTTTTCCATGATGGAAGTACCAAGATACAATGAAGTTGCTTTTAACATTTATTAGGAGCCTAAGAAGTATAAAAGCAGATAAACATAATAATAAATTTAATTTGTTGTTTCAATGTATGTATAGATAGTTTGATCTATTTCAATGAATTCACTTTATATCAAACTCAATGTTTTTCATTTATCTCTTTCCCTGACAGTCATGAGTATTCAAAGATTTACTGTACTTAAATAATCTAATAAATCTAGGTGAGTTAGAAACCAAAGAGATTAGAATAGATTATAGGAATTGCATATATTAAGGGGTAGAGAGGAAGATTGGCATTTTAGGAGGCAGTGTAATACTTGAGTTCAAATCCTTCTCAGATACTCTGTGGCTTGGGCAAGTCACTTAGTCTCTCTGAGCCTGGGTTTACTCATCAGTAAAAAGAAGATAATATTTATTTTTTTTTCCAAATGAAACTAACTTTATTTCATTACATTACAATTCTCTACCTTTCCTATCTCCTCTTCTTGTTGGGTTCTCAATGGATTTTGATTTGGCAGGATTCAGAGTGTGTTGACTGCTGGAAACTCTAGGAATATCTAATTCTTTTTTTTTTATTCTATAATCTTATTATGATTTTTTTTATTGAAGCTTTTTATTTGTATAACATATGTATGGGTAGTTCCCCAACGTTGATCTTTACAAAGCTTTCCATTACAAATTTTACCCCCAGTCCCCTCCCCTCCCCTAGATGGCAGGAAGTCCACTACATGCTAATAATGTTGAAATGCTTGAGAAGTTATGCAAGAAAAATCCTAGAAGATAATATTTATAGATCCTATCCAACAGATTTTTGGGAGCACCAAATGATGTAAAAAGAGCTCTTCTGCCAATTTTAAAAGCACTGTATAAATGTCAGCTACTTTTCCTAAATACCTGGGTTTAGCCTTTTCTGATGTTTACTTGTAGTTTGTGTTTTAGTATTTTGACTCCTCTGGTTTTCACCCAGGGTGCTTTTGTGGTATTAGATAGATGTGAATACAGTACATATCAGCACACAAAAAATTCTTTTGAGTGGAATGATGTCACTTGGTAATTGTGTCCTCAGGAATTATCTTAGAGGATGAAACCATTCCCAGTAAAAAGGGAAAAGGTACCATGTTCCCTAAAAAAAAATTGGGGCAATTTATTTTTTACTTAAGTTGCTAGTTTTTGTTAGTGATATAAAAGAGAAACAACCAGCTGTGATGCTTACCTGATGTCTGTTATTCACAAGGCCACAGTTATGTACTTTATTATATAAAGTATATTAAGAGATAACACTCTTAAAAGACAAATCATAGGATTTCCATTTTGACTTAGCTGGAAGTAAATCAGTTTTTGCAGAAACTGAAGGGGGAGGGGGAAAGAATCTGTGTGTGTGTGTGTGTGTGTGTGTGTGTGTGTGTGTGTGTATGCTTGTATACATAAACTTCTAAGAATTATTAAAATTCATCTGTAGCAGAATATATTGAAAGCAATATTATTGTTGCATTGAGGTAAGGAAGAGATGTTCAGAAAACTTTAATCAGCCATCTAGCATGTCATTCATTTAAAAATTCTAATTGTATTTCAGGTTATGAAAGTAGGATTCAGGAAGCTCTGTTGCTAGGTAACTGCCCAATAACCTCTGAGAAATCAACATAGAGTTTCTATTTTTAGCCAATTGAGTCATAGAAAACTTTAAGATCCTCCTGGAAAAATTAATTTGCCATTACCCATAGCATACATAGCGTTTGGATCATGCAATAAAGGGAAAGTATTTTCAATCCAGCAGGAGTAAAGAGGAGATGTCTTTCATGAGTCAGATGCCAAGAGGAGAAATTAGATGAGGAAAATTCTGTGGGCTGAATCTAGGGATGGAAATAAGCATTTATGGAGTACCTTTTATATGCCAGGTACTATGTTAAATGCTTCTTTATTTCTTTTATTTTTTTATTAATACTTTTTATTTGCAAAACATATGTATGGGTAATTCCTCAACATTAACCCTTACAAAGCTTTCTGTTACAAATTTTTCCCCCCTACTCCCCACCCCTCCCCTAGATAGCAGGATATCCACTACATGTTAATTATGTTAAAATACTTGACAAATCGAATATATGTATACATATTTCCAAACTTATTGTTGTGCAAGAAAAATCGTATCTACAAGAAAGAATAATCAGATAAAGGAAACACAATGCAAGCAAACCTCAATAGAGAACATGAAAATATTATGTTGTGGTCCACACTTCACAACCCTTTCTCTGGGTGTATATGGCTCTCTTCACCAAACAATTGGAACTGGTTTGAAGCATTTCATTGTTGAAGAGAGACATGTCCATCAGAATTGATCATCATATACTATTGTTGTTGCCATGAATAATGATCTCCTGGTTCTGCTCATTTCACTCAGCATTAGTTCATGCAAGTCTCTCCAGGCCTGTCTGAAATCGTCCTGCTGGTCGTTTCTCACAGAACAATAATATTCCATAGCATTCATATACCATAATTTATTCAGCCACTCTACAATTGATGGGCATCCATTCAGTTTCCAGTTTCTAGCCACTACAAAAAGGGCTGCCACAAACATTCTTGCACATGTGGGACCCTTTCCTTCCCTTATGATTTCTTTGGGATATAGGCCCAATAGAAACACTGGTGGGTCAAAGGGTATGCACAGTTTGATAACTTTTTGAGCATAGTTCCTAAATACCCTCCAGAATGGTTGGATCTGTTTACAGTTCCACCAATAATGCATCAGTGTCCCAGCCTTCCCACATCCTCTCCAACACCTGTCATTATCCTTTCCTGTCATTTTAGCCAATCTGACAGGTGTGTAGTGGTACCTCAGAGTTGTCTTAATTTGGCTAAATGCTTCTTTAGAAATATTGTCTCATTTTATCTTCACAACAACTCTGGAAGGTAGTTGATATTATTATTCGCATTTTTATAGTTGAAGAAATTGAGGTAGAGACTAAATGTCTTATCCAGAACCACTAGTAAGCTAGTGTGTCTTAAGACTGGATTTGAACTTAGGTCTGTCTGACTCCAAGTCCAGTATTCTATTCATTGTCCACCATAATAACTACTGAATTAAAGTTTGGGCATTGTAGAGGAGAGTTTAATATAGGATCTGATGCCAAGGGCTTGTGGGACTGGCCCCAGGCAAAAAGCATTGTGTTTCCTTAGTGATTCAAAGGACTTTGATCAGTCTGAGGAAGAATAAAGAAATGAAGATTAAAAATGAAATTTTTGTTTTAGACAAACCCCTCTCAAACGAAAGCTGTCTTGAAATTACATATCTGTTTAGTTTGAGCCATTCTGTGTAGTAAATAGTTCTTGCAAATCAATTTAGCAACAAAAATGAAAGTCTCTAACTCCAGAGGGCATATATTCCACTAAGCTCCATTTTCTGTCCTATGTTTGTGATTTTAGGAATATTGTGTCACTCTTCTTGGCTTCAATTTCTCTGTATATAAAAATGGTCTCCAAAGTCTCATCCAACTCCAAAGTCTATGATCTAATGTATTTTAGACTAAGGATAGACTAAGGGGAAAGAACTTTATAAGAGAAGTGAAATCAGAAGCCATAATCCTGAAGTCAAAGGAAGAGGAAGTATTCCAAAAGAGGAGTTGGTCATTACTATTAAAAGCTGAAATTTTGTCTAGAAGAATTATAAGTGGGAAAATACCATTGATTTTTTACAATTAAGAGGTCACCAAATCCATAAATATTTTTTAAGGAGCTACTATGTGTCAAGCACTATAATACACACCAGGGATACAAAAAAGAGGCAAAAGACAGTCCTTATCCTCAAGAAGCTTGTAATCCCATAAAAGAGAGCATGTAAACTAATGTAAACAAAGCAAGCTATATATAAGATAAATAGGAAATAATTGACACAGTGAAGGCAGTAGAGTTAAGAAGAGTTGGGAAAGGCTTCCTATAGAAGGTGGGAGTTTAGGTAGAACTTGAAACCAGAAAGATCAGTAGAGTGGAAGAGGGAGAGCATCCCAAGCATGAAGAGAGAAAGTTCATAGATGAAGTATCTTGATTGAGAAATAGCCAGGAAGTCAGTATCATTAAATCAAAAAGTTGGAGGATTAAGTAAGGTGTGAAAAGATTGGAAAAGTTGGAGGGGGGCTAGTTTATGAAGAGCTTTGAATACCAAACAGTTTTTTGTAGCCATTGGAGGCAATTGAATGTTTGTTGGAGTTTACTGAGTTAATTGAGGGTGATATGATTGGGCCTTTACTTTAGAAATATCACTTTGATATTTGAATGAAGGGTTGATTGGAGTGAGAAGAGACTTGAAGCATAGCCCACCAGCAGGCTTTTTTGGTAATCCAGATTTGAGATGTGATGAGGTTTTACCCTAGAGTGTCAAAAGAGAGAAGAGCTCCCCAAGAGATGTTGTAGAAGTAAAATTTTCAGGCATTGGCAAAAGATTGGATGGGGTGGGAGTGGGAATCAGGGAAAGAGATAATGAGGAATCCAAGGGTGACTCCTACGTTGTGAGTCTGATGGACTAGGAGGAAGGATGATGTCTTCTATTATAATAGGATGGGTAGGATATCACTTTCAAAATTCTGAAAGGTAGTTGGAGAAGTGAGATTGGAGGTCAGCAGAGAGGTTGAGTGAGGGAAGGTAGATATGAGAATCATCAGCATTAAATTCATAGGAGCTAATGAGATCACAAAATGATATACTATAGAGGGAGAAGAAGTAGGAAAAAATATGGAACACCATGAATTTGCATGTCATCCAGAGGTTCAGAGTAACCTAGGATAGGGAAGTCTCTTTTGAGTAGATGGTTCAGAAGTTAGGTAGCAGGGGATTGAGCAGATGCTTAGGAAACAGAGGCTAAGAAGTACACAATTATTTCTAGGATTTTGGCAAGGAAAGGAAGAAGATATGTAGAAGAGCTTTGAAGAATCAAATAAAGATTTTTAAAGGATGGGGCATATGTGACCATTTTTCTAAGGGATAGATGAGAAGAGTTGGAAGAAGAGAAAAGAGACTATCTGAGATTTTAAAAAATATATAAATAGAGGGTAAACAAAAGAATAGACTCCCAGAGGTGTGGAGATAGAGTGAAGAGAACAAGTTAGGAGAATTGACCTTGCAAGGAAGGAAGGAATCCTTCCTCTTCAGAGATTAGAGTTAAGGAGGAGAGATAGGATACGGATCATAGGATATGGAGTTAAAATTATAGGGGGGAAAGATAGCTCATGCTGGATGGCCTCTATTTTCTCATTATAGTAGGAGATGAAGTATTTGCTGAGGATAATTTGGGGAGTGGAGATGCTCAGAAACAAGAAGATCCTAAAATGTTTGCATCAGCAGCTGAGGGCAGTGGGATAGAGTTAAGGAAGAATCAGGAAAGGAAAGAATTTTTTAGTGCAGCCAGCTGTGTATCCATTTGAGTTTGGATAACAAGAATTAGTAGAGGATCTACTTGTCTTGATAGTGTGCCTTCTTTTGGCATTCAACAACTCAAAGATACAAGTCCAGAAGATGGATGGTGCCATGTACTTTGTGTCATGTGCTATTTAAAAAGTAATTTTTGGTAGCAGTATATTTGAATAATAAACATTTCAGCATGAAGTTCATCCCCTCTTTTGCATTCTCATTCCCAGTCAATTGCCAAGTTTCATTGAAGGCCATATAATTGTCCTTTAAATAAAAAAGAAAAAAGCCCCAACTTCTATAACATATATTTTTAAATGACCCTTCTGTGATAATAACTTTTCCCCTCATTAATGGGATATAGATTATATCTTTATGTTTTTAACCTGGGGAAAAGCTCTGTCATCAAGTAAATAGCATGGAGTGCTGCTTTAGTAAGTTCATTATCATTCTTCTAACTAAATAAAAAAAATAAATCTAACTTCAGAATATAATGCATTATACATATAATAAATATACACATTATGATTTGAGAATATATTGCTTTCAGGGGAATAGTTTAAAGTCAATAAATTAATAGAAAAACGCTGAAGGTAGCCAGATGTGTCTAAAGAAAAAATACATTTTAAATGATAGATTCAGATTTAAGAGCATTCAAAAAGAATTAGATTTGAGAAATCAAAATCTAGACATTTTGGTTATGATTTTTCTTTACATTTTACTTTCTCCCCAGCTATTAATCTCTGACATTTTGACCAATTGACATAATCAATAAGGTATTATTGAATACCAATATAGGTACTCTACTACCTTCTAGCTCCAAACCCTTACTTCAAATGGCTGTGACCTGATATAAGATTGGAGTATAGGGAAAGACTTTTTCCCCCACTTCCAAGTCATCTTGTATTGAAATTTGAAATGTATTTTCCTCCATACATAATGTTTTTTTTTTAGATAATAGCTTTTTATTTTAAAAATATATGCAAAGATAGTTTTCAACATTTACCCTTGCAAAACCTTGTGTTTCAAATTTTTCTCCCTCTCTTCTCCCCCCCCCCTTAGCCAGCAAGTAATCCAATATAGGTTAGTCATGTAACAATTCTTCTAAACATATTTCCACATACCATGCTGCACAGGAAAAATCAGATCAAAATGGAAAAAAAAGAGGAAAAATAAGCAAGCACACAACAACAAAAAAGGTGAAAATACTATGTTGTGATACACATTCAGTCCCCACACTTTTCTTTCTGGATGCAAATGACTCTCCTATCCCAACCCTATTGGAAGTGGCCTGAATCACCTCATTATTGAAAAGAGCCAAGTCCATCACAGTTGATCATCACATAATCTTGTTGTTGCTGTAATACACTATGTTATAAATATTGGCAACAAAGTTTCCAATTCCAATTCGACCAATATGCTGTTCAAAAACCATTTTTAAAAGGAAATTACCTATAAATATAATTTATTTGAATTTCATTGTCCTGTTTAACTAAACACATAACTAAGCACATAACTATGTGGTATGAGATGAATAGGTTTGGGTTCTGTTTTAATCTAACACATATGATTCTATTTTTATCAAACACATATAGTTTAAGATTATACTATACTTTGTATTCTTATCAATTAATTTTAAGCATTTGTACTTACCTATCCTTAAAAATCTATTTCCCTTATTGGAGAAGGTAGAATTCAGAAGACAGGAATAAAAATTTCATATTCTGTCTGCTGTAATGAAATTGATTATTTACTGTTCATTAAGCATCTGCCTTATGTAAGAGGTAGGATGAAACTATGTTCTTTGATTTTTCATAAGCCAAACCTTCTGACACATTATCACTATCCTAATTCTGACAAATCAGAATTTAGTTCTACAGTATGGATAAAAGATCCTAGTTACAAAATCTGGATAAAAGATCCTAGCTATAAAATCATCCTTAATATTTATGATGTGTTTATTCAGACTTGAGTGGTTGAAATCAAATTACTTTTTTTGTTTCTCCTGTCTTATGTCGGTTTAAAGGCTTTTCTTTGTTCTCTAGCTCTCCTTCCCATCCCAACTTTTAGTAGAAAGAAAACAATTTCTTCTCTTGTAGTTCCTATTTCTTTAATAAATTGAAGTAGAAAGTGTATAATATAGGATTTAAGTTCTTAGCATTTTAGATTTGTTTTACCAATATAATTTGGATAATTCCAAACTATTTAAAATAATTAGCTATTTCTGCCTTAGATCTAGTTAATGATTATTTAGGACTTTCAGCTGACTGTTCTCTCAGGAGACGAGTGGGTTTTATCAGGTTCATAAGTTCACAGACATCCACCAATAAGATGAATATCTGAAAGACAACTTTAAGTAAATCCTTTGATATACAACTATAAAAGAGAATAGGAAGTGATGTTTGAGTTTAAAACTATATCAATAGCTTTCCAAAGTTCAGAATCATTAATGATATAGATATCATTATTTGCTGATTTTGAAAAATTGCTTTACACTAGCATCATGAATTATCAGGGATCCATAGGCCCACCATGAAAGAAATATTTTAACTTTAGGGAAGATTCATCTCCTTTGAAATAACACATTTAATAAATACCACATGCATTGTACTGTCCATTTTGGGCTAATATTCACTGGCATCCCCACATATGCAAGAATGTTTGTGGCAGCCCTTTTTGTAGTGGCTAGAAACTGGAAACTGAATGGATGCCCATCAATTGGAGAATGGCTGAATAAATTATGGTATATGAATGTTATGGAATATTATTGTTCTGTGAGAAACGACCAGCAGGACCATTTCAGAGAGGCCTGGAGAGACTTGCATGAACTGATGCTGAGTGAAATGAGCAGAACCAGGAGATCATTATACATTATGCCATTATACGGCAACAGCAAGACTGTATGATGATCAATTCTAATGGACATGGCTCTCTTCAACAATGAAATGTTTTAAACCAGTTCCAGTTGTTCAGTGAAGAAGGCCATATACACCCAGAGAGAGGATATGAAATGTGGACCACAACATAACATTTTCATGCTCTCTATTGATGTTTGCTTGCGTTGTGTTTCCTTTCTCAGATTTTTTTTCTTGTAGATATGATTTTTCATGCACAAGATAAATATGGAAATATGTATACATATATTCTATTTGTCAAGTATTTTAACATAATTAACATGTAGTGGACTTCCTGATATCTAGGGGAGAGATGGGGACTGGGGGAGGGGGAAATTGTAACGGAAAACTTTGTAAGGGTCAGTGTTGAAGAATTACCCATACATGTTTTGCAAATAAAAAGCTTTAATAAAGAAAAAAATATTCACTGGCATCAGAATATGATATCAGCGAACTTTTTTAGTTGGAAATTTTTTTTAAATTAATAAAATTCATTACTTTTCCCTTCTACTTCCTCATTAAAAGAAGAAAATGTGTGTCTGTTCTCCATCTTGAGTTTATCACCTCTTAGTCAATAACCATACTTGATCATTTGGTCTTCTGAAATCATTATTGATCATTTCTTTGATTAAAGTTCTTAAATTGTTTGAGGTTGTTAATAAATATTTATTGAGAGTCTTTGTGCTGCAGTACACCTCAAAAGGATATTCCAGGAACTGTATGATTCTACTGACCTATGGTTTGTCCATATAGTTCATGGCAAAGAATTATACAATGCAGTCACTATGTTGGGGTTTTGAGGTCAGGCATCATCTCTGCCCCCATGGGGTTTAAGACCTACTTTGTGAGACAAGGGCACATGTGTAAAAAGATAGATAAAAGTATAAGATGATAAACACATATTAAGGAATTCAGAGGAGAAAATGACCTTACCAGGCATGAAAGGGAATATTAAAGCTATGTTTTGGAATACATTTTTGGAATTATTTGAGTCTCTGTCCAAGGTTACTTTGGTTATAATTTATTGTAAAATGACACCTTTCTATGAATATTGACATAACTAATTGTCTTCCAGTCTCATAGGAAAAAAAAACCCAAATATCAAAAGTCAAATTATTGGTATAGTGGCACTTAGTAACATCATAAATATATTTTTCTCTATTGATTTTTCAATCCACACTCCAAACTTAAAAGTTTTATCTTTTACTCCTAGTACAGAACCTTCATTTCAACAGATGTCTTCCTTTCTATCCCTTGAACCTATCAGATTATTTTGAACTGTTAGTGTTCATAAATTCTTCACATTCTCTACCTCCTCTGGAAACTTTCTTTTTCTCTCCAGCTACCCAGATCTTATCCTTCTTTTAGAACCCTGCCTCTTGTAGCTTCTAATTCATCACCCTCTTCACTGAACTCTTATAACCCTCTCATCTATACTGCTCCTATCCGCACTTGATCCTATATTGCTTTGAATTGTTTCCTATTACACAAATGTGTGTATACATAGATATATACATATATATCTATGTATACACACATCAATATGTGGTTATATGTATAATCTTGTCATCTAATTTTTCTTTTTCACAACTTTTGGTAGCCTCCCAGTGAAATGCTGTGTACTTTTTAAATTCTTAGTGACTAGTGAATAAATATATTCCTAAGATAATTCAATATTTTATCTTCTCTATCTTTTAGAAATCTAATTTCTGTCTAATTGAAATTGTTACCCATGAACTATTGGGCAGCTAGATGGCACAGTGGATAGAGTGCCAGGCCTAGTGTTAGGAAGATCTGACTTCAAATGTGGCCTCAAACTCTTACCAGCTGTGTGTCTAGGAAAGTCAATTAACCCCATTTGCCTTAATTTCCTCATCTCTAAGATGAGCTGGAGAAGAAAATGGCAAACCACTTCATTACCTTTGCCAAGAAAACTCTAAATGGGGTCACAAAGAATCAGACATAACTAGCTAATGGACAGCAATAAGCCTGTGAAACCCATTTCATGATTTGTTGTCAGTCCGAATCATTTATGAACTACTTTTGACTCTGTGGATTACCCCTTCTTAATGTATCTTCCTCATTTGGTTTCCAGGACTGTATTTTTGTGGTTCTCTTGCTCTCTGACTTTCTTCCTATTTTCTTTACTGGCTTTCCCCCTACTTCTTACTATAATTTTAATATAGTAATTTTTAAGGCTTTATTCTTAGCTGTTTTTTTTAAATGTACCCTGCCTTATTCAGGGACATTATTTCAATTATCGTTGTTTTGGGAATGAATCTGAGGACTATATTGCCATTGCTGATTTTTTTGTCAGTCACTTTTCTCTCATTTCCAACTGTCTATTGGACATCATCTAGCTCTGTGGTCAACTGAGTTTTTAATCTCAAGATGTTTAAAACCAAACTCATCTTTTCTCTTTAAATCTACTCCTCTACTTCATTATCTTTATTAAGGGTGAAATCATTCATCAGTGCTCCTAACCTTGAAGTCTTAATTGGTGTCTCACTCTTCCTGCTTTCTAAATATCCAGTTGTGCCCTCTTAATTTTATGTAGTATTTCTTGAATCCATCCCCTTCTTTCCATTCTCATTTTTTTCTTTCTAATTCAGATCCTTTTTAACTTGTCTAAATTTTATGCTATATTCTCTGATAATGGTCTTAATATTTTCCAATTTCTCTTCATTCCTTATAGGACTTTTTAATTTAAAGATAAATAGGTCCGATCATACCATCACCAATATCTGTCAAAGTACATGTTTTCACTAGTTATTCAAAGTTCCTCCGCAATCTCTACCCTTCTTTTCCAGATTTCTTTCTCACTATTTCTCCTACACATTCTGATTTCAGCCAGTCTTTATTCTTTGAACGTACCTTATACATGTCTTTTTTTTTTAATCATATTGTTCTGTATGAATAGAATAGGCTTCTTCTCTTCATTGCACTCTTTCCACCCCAACAATTCTATATCTGCTAAGGCAAAACTAGGATGCTGCTTCTTTCATGAAATCTTTCCCTGATAATCTTAGTTGAAAGTGATTTCTCCACAATCTGATTTCCTAGCACTTTTTATTCCAATTATATTATTATTGTGTTCCAGTTTATATTTTATTATATATGTTATGAAGTCAGGTCTTCCTGACTTCAAATCTGGCCTTAGACACTTAACACTTCCTAGCTATGAGACCCTGGGCAAGTCACTTAATCCTAATTGCCTCAGTAGGGAAAAAAAAAGGAACTATAGCATTTATCATTGTATCTCTATCATTGCTTAGCAAAGAATAGAGCAAATAGTAGTCACTTTAATAGATAATTGGTATTGAGAACTCTAAATTTCTACTTGTTATATCCCTTTTTTATAGTAAGGCATCATGGAATAGCAGTCTTTTACTTTTTCATATTAAAGAAGGCTAGACAACATAGATCTTTTAAATATGTGGATAATGTTAACTACTGTATTTATTTAATGTAGTTTTCAATTAACTGATCAATTTTAGCAATGATATCTGTTACATACTTAGATGTGTCATAAATGTATACTTTCAGATCCCTTCTTCCATCATGTTCAGAATTTCTCCTGTCACCTTTGAAAAGGCACAAGTTTGGGGGAAATAATCTGAATGCATAAATGGATGACCCAGCCATACTTTCCTAATTAGGCATCAGTACATAAATATTCTATTTTAGAAATATATACTTGAGAAAATTGGTAGAATTTGTGATATTTCGTTCTTTCAGCTTCATGGGGTTCTTCTAGTTTGTGAGCTTTGCCTAATACCTGAAACAATCATTTAGCCTAAGCATTGAGTTCCATTGAGTCACTGAGAATATTAATTTAAATGGACATTAATTATATGGTATATTTTAATAGATGTGTTCATGTAAGATGTCAGCCTTCTTGATTCATTGATGTGAATTAAAGACCTAGAGATTGTGCTCTGATAAAGGAATAATGTTCTTTGCTATAAATGTTAAGATTCATAAAGAATGGATGAAAAAGCATTTGTAAAATATTTATTAAGCACTGTGCTAAGTACTATGCAAATAAATGTACATTTAAAAAATAAAAAAATACAGAGAATAGAAAATAAAAAAGTGAGACATTTCCTGCTCTCAAGGAGCACACATTTAAATGGGAGCACAAATTCGAATAAGTTAAAATATCTGTCTTTCCTTTGAACTATTGGTGTGCTCATTTGGTTATTAATCATGTACTTCCTCTCTTTGAGATTCTCCTTGTTGTCTTGAGTTATTATTTGAATCTTATTGGATTATTTGAATTTTCTCATGTTTTGTTTCATATTTCTAAAAAGACTACAAGTTCCTTGAGGGGAGGTATTCAGTCTTTACTAAGCTGACAAAAGCTGCACAACCTCAAAACTAACTATATAACTATATAATCAGAACTATTTGTAATTAAATATACTTAAAATAAAATATATTTAATTAGCATTTCACAACATGTTCTCTTCAGTTGAACAAACATCTAAATGCCTACTGTGGGCAACACACAGTACCCAGCAGTGGTAATTCAGAGCTAAAAATTAAACAGTCATGGCTGTTACTAATACAAATTATTTGAGAGAGGGGATGGGGAGGCAAAGATAGGGAGAGGAAGAGAAAATATGCTCATAATCTCTGGGATAAGAAAGTCTAAGTGTTGAAGTTGGTGCCTGAGCTGTAACCTCTGAAAGAGACTAGGAATTTTATGAGGTAGAATTGAGGAAGGAGTGCATTCTAGGCACAGGGAGAAGGAATTTTCCATTAATTCTGGTAGCATCTTGATTTGTCCTTCAAAAATGATCTTGTCTACAGTCACATTCATTCCAAATAAGGAACCATTTGTGCAAAGGCTTGGAAACAGCTGTTAGAATATCACGTATACATAACAGCTAGCTGGCCATTTTGGAATGGAGAATATGCACATGGGAGCAATATGAAATGACTGGAAAGGTATGTAGGAATGAGATTGTTCAGGTCTTTAAATGCTAGGTTAAGGATTTTGTATTTTACTTTAGTGGAAATGGATAGCCATTAAAGGGGTGTGTGTGTGTGTGTGTGTGTGTGTGTGTGTGTGTGTGTGTGTGTG
>JAJPUD010002300.1:23499-51381 GCA_023553655.1 Myrmecobius fasciatus | reverse complement strand
TGTGTGTGTGTGTGTGTGTGTGTGTGTGTGTGTGTGTGTGTGTGTGTATGTGTGTGTGTGTAAAGAAGTGGTGACCTGGTCAGATCTGTTTTTTAGTGATCAGTTTAGTATCTGTAGAGAGGATTGGCTGTAAAAGGGAGAGACTGGAGTTCAATTAGGAGGCTGTTGCATTGATCAAGGTAAAAGATGGTAAAAATCTGAAGCCTAGGATAGAGGTTTTGTCACTGAAGATAGGGAATGACTGCAAAGGATAATGTGAAGGTAGAGTCAATGAGACTTGGCAACTGATGAAGATGGAATTTGAAAGAGACAGAAGAGTTTAGGAAAACTCTAAAGTTTTGAGTCTGAGGGGCTGGAAGGAGACTGGTGCCATCAACAGAAATGGGAATGTTTGGATGAGGCATTTTTTTTATTAATAGTTTTTATTTGCAAAACATATGTATGGGTAATTCTTCAACATTAACCCTTACAAAGCTTTCTGTTACAAATTTTTCCCCTCTACTCCCCACCCCTCCCCTAGATGGCAGGATATCCACTACATGTTAATTATGTTAAAATACTTGACAAATCGAATATATGTATACATATTTCCACACATCATTTTTGTGCAGGAAAAATCGTATCTACAAGAAAGAATAATCAGATAAAGGAAATACAATGCAAGCAAACATTAATAGAGAGCATGAAAATGATATGTTGTGGTCCACATTTCACATACCTCTCTCTGGGTGTATACGGCTTTTTTCACTGAACAATTGGAACTGATTTGAAACATTTCATTGTTGCAGAGAGCCATGTCCATCAGAATTGATCATCACTTAATATTGTTGTTGCTGTGAATAATGATCAGATGAGGCATTTTTTAAAATATGAATTTCATTTTGTGTATGTTGAATTCGAGTTTTAGATATCCTAATAGAAGTATGTAGCTGGCAGTTGATAAACAAAGAACTGAAATTAGGAGAGTGATTAAAACTAATTCTTTACATATTTGCATGGAGGTGAACATCAATCAATAAATGTATGTTAAACAGCTACTGTGTGCCAGATACTGGTCAACTATTGGACACACAAGAAAGGCAAAAGAATCATGTTGCTTAAATCCAATGGGGGATACAACATGAAAACAAATATAAACAAAGCAAGTTAAATATATGATAAATAGAAAATCAATAGCAGTGGAAAGGCACCAGAATTGAAAGAGGCTGGAGAAGGTAAAATTTTGGATAAGAATTAAAGGACAGAGAAATAAGAGTAAAGGAGAGAGAGCATTTCAGACATGGGAGATAGCCAGAGAGAATGCCTGGAACCAAGAAATGGAATTTTTTGTTTTTGTAACAGCCAAGAGGCCAGTTTCATTGGAACAAAGCATATATGTCAGGGATTAAGTTATAAAAAGATTGGAAATATAATAGGGCTAGAGTATGATGGATTTTGAATGCTGAACAGAGCATTTTGTATTTGTTCCTAGAGGCAGTAGAGAGCCACTAGAATTTTTTAAGTAAAGCAGCAACATGATCAGATCTACTTTATAACAAAAATCACTTTAATAGCTGTAATGAATGAAGAATTGGAATGGGGAGACATGTAAGGCAGGCAGACAAGAACAACAGCTTTTACAGTAATCATGGCATGAGAGGCAGCTATGTAATACAGTGGAAAAAGCACTAGTCCTGAAGTCAGGATCAGTTTCAGATACTTAATACCTGTGTGACTCTGAGCAAGTCACTTTACCTCAATTACCTCGCTACCAAAAAAAGTAATGAGGGCAGCTAGGTGGTGCAGTGTATAGAGTACCAGCCCTGAAGTCAGGAGGATCTGAGTTGAAATCTGGTCTCAAACACTTAACGTTCCCTAGTTGTGTGACCCTGGGCAAGTCACTTAACCCCAATTGCCTCAGCCCCTCCCCCCAAAAAAAGTAATGGCATAAGGTGATGAGTACATACAAGATAGTGAAAGCTGATGAGGGAGTGTGCCTAGGGAGAGAATCCAGTATAGAGCTTTGTGGGATTTTCTCAATTAATGAGTAGAAGAACGATGATCAAGCAAAGGAAACTTGAGAGTAGTAGTCACAGCTGTCCTTATCCCCTATGGACTGGTACAAAATGGACTGGCAATAAAGGAAAGGAAATACTGGTACTAGTATCTTCTCCCCATTACCTACCCCCCAAAACTACCTGCATCTGAGCCCAAGGATAAGGGCAGGTTTTTGTGCTACAGAGGAGGTAATTTGATATTCTTCACTGTTGCCACCGTAGAGCTTCCTGTCTGGATTGTACAACTCTTCAGTAAAATGTTCATGTCTTTTATGAGTTCAAAGTAAGTGCTCTCAACATGTGAGGTATTCAAAGCCAGTTCCTCTATGTTGTTTGTTCAGTGCCACAGAATCCAAGGGAAGAGAGGATTATTCAGGAAGAAGGTGTGCTTGACAATGGCAGAAGCTGCAGAGGAGTCAAAAAGGATGAGGACTCAGAACAGACCATTGAATTTATAATGGCTAATCTTGGAGAGAGGTGTTTCAATCAAATGGTGGGATAAAAAGACAGACGGCAAGAAGTTATTAGAAAGTTAGAAGTTAGGTAATTTGCTCAGGAAATCTTGTTGTTACTGTTGTTTTTGTTGATTCACTTCAGTCAGATACTTTGTGAATTCATTAAGGTTTTCTTTGCAAAGATACAGAACTGCTTTGCCTTTGCTTCTTCAGCTCATTTGACAGATGAGGCAATTGAGGCAAACAGGGTTAAGTGACTTATCCAGACTCATATAGCTAGTAACAGTCTGAGGTCACATTTGAACTCATGTCTTTCTGATTCCACATCTATAGCACTTAATTGCTCTTACACTACACTATCTCTCAGTAAACAACAGAACTTTCCAAAATAAAAAGTTGGAGGTTGAACTAGAAGGCTAGGATGTAGGAAGGGATATTGATGTATAAAATGAATTTCCCAAGTATAAAGGCAGATACAATTTATCCAGTATGTATCTCATTTGTATATAGTTATTTGCATGTTATTTCCTCTATTAGATTGTGAACTCATTGAAAATAGCCTTTTTTTAAAAACTTTTTGTTTGCATTCCTAATGCTTATTACAATACTAATGGCACTTTATAAGTGTTTCTTGACCTGGCACGATGAGATAGAGAATAAATTTGAATTACCTTGAAAAAGGAAGGAGAATATCATCAGTTGACTAAAAATTGGGTGATAAAATTGGATGGAGTGAACCTCTGTGAAAGAGAAATTGCTGATTGAAAGCGACAAAAGTACAGTATAAAAATGGGAGGAATGAAAGTTCTGCATACTTTACCTCCTGGCCTACAATTTCATGAGACACAAGAAAAGGAACATTTAGACATTTTTAGTATATGAAGAATATAGAAAGAGTATGTAATTATTTAGAGTAAAGGGAAATTTGTTAATAATAGTTCAAGTGTTCCAGAGAGCTCAATAGAACCCCAGAACAAAGGACAGTGTGAACTGCAATTGTTCAAATGATCTATTACAATAGCAGCATGGTGTCCTGGAAAGAGTACTGGACTTAAATTCAGGATAAGACTGGATTTGAATCCTGCTACTGGCAATCATTAGATGTGCCCCAGGAAAAAATCACTTAACCTTTAAAACTTCAGGCTTCTTATTTATAAAAATTGGAAATATTCTATAAAATGTGAATAATGTTAGTGCTCCCTGAGCTGTTGTGAGGATTGATAATTTGTGTAAAATGCTTTGCAGTCTATAAAGTGCTCTATAAATATTAGCTATTATGAAACTTTTTTCCCATCTCTTTTTGTAATGTATGTCTGTATTTTGTGCCATGCCTTACCCTTTATGGGTACTAAAAGAATACCTGGTTTGATTTAAAATGGTCCTAGGCCCTGCTAGCCATAGCAACTAGTGGAATGATATGAAGAGAGCCTAAAAATTGCCTGGTGGTCTATCACAGAGCAAGAAAGCCCTCCCCTTAGATTGTGTTGAGATTAGAAGGATACTAGAATTATAATGAAAATGTTAGCTGAAATATTAATGTTATTAACTTAGCAGGGATTTGGTTATTAGATTAACTATAATCCTGTATCAGTTGCTGAGGAGAATTTTGATGAGAGTCTTAAAAACCACCAATAGTAGTGGGAGTCAGGGTGAATTTGGGCATTTATTGTTTCAGTGAGAAACATTATGTAGGCTGTACAAGTACCCTGAACTCCATGGTCATACATTCTTGCTCATGGGAATACTTGCTGATCCTATTTGAAAATTTGGCTTAACACCTACGCTAAAGGAGGCATGTCAGGATGACCTAGAAGAAAGACTGAAGATTCTGTGATATATTCTCCACATGCCCTTCTAGTGGGAGACAACTTGTATCTGATCAGTATGTGCTTTCGCCCTCTTGCAATATGAGTGTCTGGTATCATTCCAAACTCATCCTTCTTTTTTGTTACATTGGTTGGCTTCATGCCTGACAGCCACTCAAGCTGTCATTACTGCCAGAAGATATATTAGAACCGACAGCATTAAGATCTCAGTTCCTGAAGAATGCTTTATTTTGGAAAGTTCTGTTGATTCCTAAGAGGTAGTTGGTGTTGGTGGAAAGAACACTGGTCTTAAGAGTGAGGAGAGCTGGCATTCAAATCTTATCTCTTCATTCAAGTAGCTCTATTATCTAGGGCAAATCAGTTTATCTCTTTAAGCCTCAGTTTCTTCATGTATAAAATGGGGATAAATAATTGCAGAAGTAAATAAATAAATTATCTCAAAGGGTTGTCCAGAAGATCCAATGAGATAATGTGTACAAAGCACTTTGTAGGGGCAGCTAAGTGGCTCAGTGGATAGAGCACCAGCCCTGAAGTCAGGAGGACCTGAGTTCAAATCTGGTCTCAGACTTCCTAGCTGTGTGACCTTGGGCAAGTCACTTAACCCCAATTGCCTCAGCAAAAAAAACAAAAAGACAAAAAACAAAAACAAAAACAAAGCACTTTGTAAACTTCAAACACTCTATGAAATGTCAGCTGTTATGGCTGTTAGTGGGATTTGAAAATGAATTTCGGAGATGGCAACAGGGAATGAACTCAGATAACATTTACGTAGATTTATGGGAGGGTTTAAATTTATTTCTTCATTTTATAAGAAAAGCATTGGTAATAATCAAGCTTTGATCTCATAAACTTAAAAACATAGAAATAACAACATGGTATATTCATTCAGAATTCGAACATTTATTAGCTACCTAGTATATGCCAGGGACTGTATTAGGGGCCATCACCTAGCCCATATCTTAATCTCATATTCTGTTGGATAGGAACAACATATACATATAGTAAAAGCAGATTGAGATTATATGCCAAATAAATATGAGGTGATTAAAATGAGGGAAGGGAACTTAAAACTGGAGGAATTACATAGGATAGGCATGATATAGGAGTTGAAATTTGTACTGTCTTGAATGAAACTGGAGTTTCTCTGAAATAGAAGTGAGGAGGAAGTGGATTCATGGGAGCACACCCTATGCAAAAGCACAGAAACCAGCTACAAATGTTGTGATGTAGGCCAGTTTGGCCAGAACATAAGTGTACATAAAGGAGAGTGATATGCACTCATCCTTCAAAGGTAGACTGGAGCCCTGTTGTAAAGAGCTTTAAATACTTTTCACAGTAGTGCTTGTATTTTACCTAAGAGGCAAGAGTCATTGATGCTTCTTGAGCTAGAGAATATAGTCAGGCTTGTTGACCTAAGAAGGTCTTCTAGTAGACCAGATATTGTCAAATTCGGGGGCTTTTTGTTGTACTTTTAAAAATTGCTGAGGACCCCAAAGAACTTTTGTTTATCTGAATTATCTCTACTGATATTATGTTAAAATTTAAAACTGATAATTTTTTAAATTATTTGTTCATTTACAAGAAAAAACTCATTACCTGTAAATAATATTTTTATTTTTAATATTTTTTATGAAAGTTAGCTTTAGTTTCCAAAACAAAAAATTAGAAAGAATGATGACATTGTTTTATATATTTTTGCAAATCTCTTTAATGTCAGGTTTAATGGAAGACAGCTAGCTGGGTTCCCATATCTACTTCTGCATTCAGTCTGGTGCTGTATGTTGTTTTGGTTGAAGTACATGTAGAAAATCTAGACTCACATAGATATCTAACTGGGGAAAAAAAAGGAAGATTTTTATTAGGCAAATACTGTCTTAGTATTATTATGAAAATAGTTTTGACCTCATGGATTCTGAAAAGATCTCAGGGACCCCTGTATCCATAGACCATATTTTGAGTACAATTATTTTAAGATACTTCAAGAAGTTTAGGAAGCATTTTTTTTTTCCCTTAGAGTTTCCTAGTTTTTTCTCCAAGGGCAGAAGCATGGTGACATGCATTGGTAAGTAGGGAAGTACTGATAAACTCTCCTTTCCAGATGGTTGTTTCTCAGCCCTACTTCTCAAAAAAAAAAAAAAAAAAAAAAAAAGTCTTTAAAAAAATGTGACAATTAGGCTTGCACAAGTGATTATTCCATTTGCAAGTCTAGCCTGAGGAAAATACTGCTAACAATTATAGTTTATTTTTATTTTGAATCTCTTTTCAATTGCTTTTCATTATTTACCTCTGAGGGAAAAACAAGAAATGTTAGGGGCAACTTTGATTTAAATACATAATAAAAAAGCTATCAATTTTTCCAGGAAACATTTCATTGCCTACCATTAATAATTCAGAATATGCCTGCTGTTTGTGCAACTCATTGTGGGCATTAGTAACATACATAAACAGGTCCTAAAAGAGACAGTGTTATCAGTTTTTCCTATAATAACGTTGATGATTATTTTTGACTTGTAGTTTTTTTTCAGAATGAAAAGTATTTCTGTTGACATAGATTTCATCTCTTACTTGTCTTAGTTGATGGTTTGCTTGAATTCCTGGGGCCCAAACAATTCATTCTTTATTTGGTAGCTTAGAGCCAAAACAACACGTAATCCAGTAGCTAGTGAGAATAATAATAAATGACATTTACATAGTATGTTAAAATTTATAAAGCACTTTAGATACATAAGCTCATTAGATCTTCACTATAACAAATCTGTGAATTAAGTACTGCAGGTTGATTAATTTCATTTTAGAGAAGAGAAACTGAGGTTCAGAGGTAACCTTACTTGTATAAGTATAAAAGGTAAAATTTGAATCCATTTATCTTCTGATTAAAGTCTTGCCTTCTTTATACTTAAGGTGTAACCTCCCAGAACCTTTTGATAGAAGAGCCTTTCCAAATTAGCTAGGCTGGTCCTCAGATGATAGATGACATGCAATTTGTTTGAGTTGTACTCAGATTTATCTGGTTTGCCATAGCTTGGGCTCTACTGGGAAAGCCTTCACAGACTAAGGATCATCTCTATGCCATCATGAAGCAATTGAAGGAGAATCTTAGTGGCAAGATGTTAATTAACATCTTTATAGAAAATGTAAATGAGAACTTTAAAAATTTTGATGAAGTAAAGATATATTAGGAACAGCAATGCCATAGTATAGATGTATCAAAGTCCAGGCCAGCAAAACTCTCCAATTGAGTCTGAACCAACTTTAAAAAGTAACAGGGGAATATTTAGCAAAACAAGGAAACTATAATCCGACACATTATGTTAAATTTATGGTTTTCTAAGTCTCTATACCACCTCAGGGATCTCTTTCTATATGAATTTGACAACACTACTCAAGACAATTAACATTGGATGTTGGATTGTTTTCTTTTTGGTGGGTGTTGAAACGAACATTTCTTACAGCCTTGCAAAAAAAAATTTAAACATTTCTATTAATCTACAAAGATATTTCAAACAAATTTTTCAACTTGTACTGGTGAAAAAGTGCTGATTCACTCAATGAAGTCAGTGTGCTTCAAGTGTTTAAAATTCATATTTTGTCCATGACTCTAAACCCACGCCATTTGCTTTGAAAACTTTGCATGCTGGTCATAACTGATATTGTAAAAGTCAGATACATACCAATTATCAGATATTTGTTTGGAAAAAATAATTTATACATGAAAAAATTTTCATATTACTTGATTATTTTCATCTATGGCATTTTTCCTTTTCTAAGTTTATCTGGTATTTGATAGAAGTCTTAATTTATTACTTCTTGAGTCTGTGTCAATAGCTTTGATTAATTTGTTAATTTCCTAAGTGTTTTGAGACTTCTTGACAGAAACATAAATGTAACTTGAAAGTATTGAGTCAGAAGTCCTTTGTAGCCAAAATCCTAATCTTTAATGATAGTGAGAATGACTTTGTGAGGTGAAAGGAACAATTCTTGAGCATTTGGGGACAGAATTTTAGCTCAATTTAGCTCAATCTTAACACTTGAAATTATGTTGTCCTTCCATTTTTGCTAAGACAAGAGAAACCTTGTGATAAATCACATGTATTCATATGATAGAAAAGCTGTTGGCCAGGAAAAATGATTTTTATCAAAGACTAAGTCAACATCCTGTTGAAACACTTGTTTTCCACTTGATAATTAGAAGCACAGAATACATTTCTTTTAGTGTTTGTGCATCTATTACTCATTGGCCTGGATCCTTATGAGATAGGTAATGTCTATTCCTCTTCCATCTGCTATGGACTCAGCAGTTGATGGCTATGAGCATGTAAAGTTGAACAAGGTAACTGAAAAAGGGGGGTAATAATGGTTATATGTTAACCAGGTGGCATTGTGGCAATGAGAAATAGTTCAGGACAGTACTGAAAAAAATCAGAACTCTAATCATCACCAAGACTATCTTGACTCCAGATACTGAAGCAAAATTCCTCCTTTCAGCTGAAGAGGTGAACTATAGCAGAATGGGACATACTGTGTCAATGATGGCCAATTTGTTGGTTTGTTTCACTAAACTGTACTTCTTTGTTACAAGGGGTAGAACAGAGAATCATTGGGAAGTAATAGGTGTGTTCTTAAAAGCATAATTGTAAACATTTACTTAAAATTTTTTAAATCAATGAACGTAGGAAGATACCAGTAACTAATTCTGATTCTTTAAAATAATGTTTCATAGGACTATGATTTAAAAAAAAAATCAAGGACAGAGAAGTTTCCTTCCTGAAGTCAAAATGGAATTGAAGGCATTTTTTAAGAAGAGAAATTCAAGTAAATCATGCAGAATTAGTTTTTATAACACAAGATCTAACAGTATTTAGTATAAAACTATATATCTTTTAGTATAAATGTATATACATATGTAAAATATAAATATAATAATTACATGCAATGTATTATAATAATATAAATAAATAAATATGAAATATTTAGAAAGCAGGATAAAGAAGATTTAACAATAAGATTTTGATATTTCCAGGCTACCTCTTCCCTGTTCTTGGTAAAAGTGAAATGTTACATACAGTTGTTAACATCCTCTATATAAAATATACCTATTATTTTTTCTTTCTTAGCTATTTTGTGATAGTAATTTGTAATGAATGGAAAACCAATAGAAATATATAGAACTTCTACTAGCCAGCATGGGTATGTACAGTGCCTGTTCTTCCATACTAGGAATCTAAAAGAAATAGGTCCATCATTTAGAACTTATAAAATTGTCTACTTCTCTCTTCTGAGTAGTGAGCAAGATTCTAACAGATTAAAAAAAAAAAAACATTTTAATTGAAACAAAGCAGCTCCTGGGATATTGTCTAAGTTTAGGGATGGGGTAAAGGTAGAATATGAAATATCATGGACTTACTATTGTGTCTGACAAATAGTAATAACTGCTCCTGGTAGTTGTTTTGGGAGTGTAGAGGTTTAATAGTTACTAGTTTTCTATTCTGTTCTAAGCTATTCTAATTTCCTACCTTGGTCATAATTTTTTTTTATTCAAACATTAACAATAGCTGGCATTTGTATGGTGTTTTAAGCTTTGAAAAATATTTTACATGTTTTCTCATTTGATCCTCACAACAGTCCTTGGGAATGGGCACTATATTCCCATTTTATTGATGAGGGAACTGCTCCTGAAGGAGGTTAAGTGACTTAGCTAGCTTAAGAGCTAGTAGATGTTCGGGGACAAATTTGAACTTATCTTCCTGATTCTAGGTCCAAGATTCTAAGTCTTGACAGTCTTTCATTGCTGTAAATCAGTCTGTGAACATAGTAAACTGGTTAGACTATTCTGTCATGCATGTGAGAAGAGTGAGGAAGGCTGATAGCTTGGGTGGTAACTGGTACCATTGTTTCAGCTTCTCAAAAGACTTTTTCAATATTTCTAATTCAGCAACAAAATGAAATATTTTAATTCCAGAAGATGATTTCCCATATGGTATTTAAAAGAAATAATTATAAATGCAAGATATACTGACTTAATATCCCTGAGAACAAGTATTACATGTTTTGTCTGAAAGGGGCTGGATCTGTAGGCAGCTAAGTAGTGAAGTTACTAGCTCTGTAACCCTAGATGAGTCACTTAACTTCTCAGTCTCATTTTTCTGATCTTTAAAATGAGGATATCAATAGCATTTACTTTATCAGGTTGTTATGAAGATCAAATAAGATAATACACATAAAGTGCTTTGCAGAAACTTTAAAGAACTATATAAATGATAACAACTGTTGTTGTTATTGTGTACAAACTATACAGCCAGCTCTTCCTTACAAGTTCTTCATTGTTATAAGTATTATATCACTTAAGCAGCTTTTTCTTGCTCATTAAATTGTGGGTTTTGCTTTGTTTATTTGTTGGAAGGCCATATGATGTTTATTCTCTATTGGTAACTGAGTGGATAGGTCTCCTAATCCTTCATAATATCCGCCTACAGAATTTTATAAAATATATTAGTACAAGTCAAGACATCAACCTTGTGATGTCATGGTCCTTTTTGAGAATGAAGGAGGAGCAACAACAATAACCTTCATAAATGAGAGGCAACCAGAAATCTGATTTTTTGAAAAATTATATTCTCTAGCATGTTTTATTATAGATAATCCTTGAAATTCTGTATTTTCCCTAGGAATTTGTGAAAAGATTGGAGATTAATTAGTTATAAACTTTACATGGGAAAGTATCATTTATCCAAATAATACTAGATTATGGTTAGGACATTTTTTGGGAAACTTTTTAATTTCTTCAGTGTGTGCATTATAGACACATAATAATTCAAATTGGTTTATAAAATAACTCTTTATTGGATACAACATAAAACTCTTCAGTTGGTTGTAAGCCTGAATAAAGAAGGATCAGTTTTAATAACAAAATTGTCTAAATATGTATGTATTTTTTCCTTTACAGATCAACTAGAATAATTTTGAAAATTATCAACTTTCTGATGTTCATAACAAACCATGGCGACTGATGATAAAGTTGCCATTTTGACTGATGATGAAGAGGAGCAGAAGAGAAAGTATGTGCTTGCTGATCCTTTTAATGGTATCTCCAGAGAACCAGACCAGCAACCCACAAATGAAACCCCCTCCTCAACAGAAACTTCCACTATCCCAGAAGAAGAAATAGACTGGATTGAGAAACACTGTGTTAAAGTAAACAATGATCTTCTTATTTCAAAGGTCTTTTATTTTTTCTTTTATTCTGCATACGGCTCTCTTTATCCACTTTTGCCTGTGTATTATAAACAGCTGGGCATGTCACCCAGTCAGAGTGGACTATTAGTGGGCATTAGATATTTCATCGAGTTCTGCAGTGCCCCTTTTTGGGGTGTAGTTGCTGACCGCTTTAGGAAGGGTAAAATTGTCCTCCTCTTTTCACTTTTATGTTGGGTTTTATTCAATCTCGGCATAGGGTTTGTCAAACCAGCTACCTTGAGATGTGTACCAAAGATCTCCCCCACCGTGCATCCCACCAACGGGACCCATCTTTTAACTACTATTCCACCCAACTCTTCCATCATCCCTCCCCTTACCATAGTCCATGTCACGCCACCAAAAACTCGAGAGAAAAGGGATTCGCTTGACAATTTGACATTAGAAGAGGACTTAACCAACCCTGGACTTGTATCTCTTCCCCCAGCTGAGGACATAGCAGTCGTGTTCACCGTTCAGCCTCCAACATCTTCAAGCACTAACAATTCTGTGCTCTTAATCCAGAACTTAAGCACCACTACCACGACTCCAGTTGTAGCTGGGAACTTGACCAAAGTGACGGTCACCCCTTCTCTTACCACCAAAATATCACCCTCCGATCAGCGAACTCTCGTTTATGATCAGCAAGAGGTGGAAGCGATCTTCCTGGTGATCCTCTTGGTTGTCATCATAGGAGAGTTTTTCAGTGCATCCTCCGTCACTATTGTGGACACAGTCACACTACAGTACCTGGGAAAGCACAGGGATCGATACGGATTACAGCGCATGTGGGGTTCTCTGGGCTGGGGATTGGCCATGCTCTCTGTGGGCATAGGTATCGATTACACTCACATAGATGTTCTCATTGATGGGCAAGGGTGCAAACCCCCAGAGTACAGGAACTACCAGATAGTCTTCATTGTTTTTGGAGTCTTGATGACCATGGCTTTAATAGTAGCAACTCAGTTCCGTTTCCGCTACAGCCATTTCAAAAGCAATAACAACAAAGGGAAAGAGGTGGAAATTCCTCAGGTGGAGAGAAACAATTCCACCGAATCTTCTGAAGACACGCCGACCAGCTCGAGTCAGTCCCAAGCCTTCAGTTTTTGGGATCTGATTAAGCTGCTTTGCAGTGTACAGTATGGCTCTGTGTTATTTGTGGCGTGGTTCATGGGTTTTGGCTACGGATTTGTATTCACCTTTCTCTACTGGCATCTGGAAGACCTCAATGGCACAACCACCCTGTTTGGTGTCTGCTCTGTCCTGAGTCATGTTTCTGAATTGACTGCTTACTTCTTTAGTCACAAACTTATTGAACTCATTGGTCACATCAGGTAAGAAAAATATTTTTCTTTGCTATCATCTGGTTGAATCTTAATACACTAGGTATAAATTCATGATCATTTTACTTTGTATGGGGAAAAATCAGAGTGTCTTTTGCTCAGCTTTTGTTATTTTGTAATGTAAAGAAAAAACTGGGAGCAGCTAGTGACGCAGTGGATAGAGCACAAGTCCTGAAGTCAGGAGGACCTGAGTTCAAATCTGACCTTGGACACTTAACACTTCCTAGCTGTGTGATCCTTGGCAAGTCACTTAACCCCAATTGCCTCAGCAAAAAAACAAATAAATAAATAAATAATAGAAAAGGAAAGGAAAGGAAAGGAAAGGAAAGGGAAAAAAAGGCCATTAAGATTGGGATTCTTTATCTGAGATCCATGGACACCTATTATCATAGTTAGATTTCAGGAGGAGTCCGTGAATTGGATGAGAAAAAAGGTCACATTTTTATTTTCACTAACCTTTGATTAGTTAGGATAGTTTCAAAAATCCTATGTATTTCATTTTATGCTTTTAAATTATTCTGAGAAGGGCTCCACAGACTTCAACAGACTGATTAAGAGACTGCAGTACAAAAAAAAAAAAAAAAAAAGTTAAGAGCCTCTTATCTAGACTCTAGAGAAAATGTTCCCCCAAAAAGGTCTGCAAATTCCTTGTTATTGATTTGTCTTATGGAAAATGTTTTAGTTAATATTTTCAGTATGTTATAAATACAGTTATGGCAGCTGCTCCTAACTTGGGATAATATGAGTCAGGTCATAGTGAATCAAGTTTCTCATATTTCCTTTTGCCTGTTGTAAAACCTAAAAGTAGTTTATAATGGCAGTTATATTTAACAAGGATTCTGTACTATCACAGTCCTCTTTCACAGTACATTAAGAAGAATCTTGCAGAATCCTTTACTTTTGCTAAAAAAAAAAAATGAGTCTGTGAATTGAGGATTAAGAAATATATCTTTAGCTGACAAGAAGATAAGAGAAAATTGTATTTCCTCTTCACTCTTAACTCCCTGCCCACTCACTATCTCTCTCAAGATTCTTAAATGATACAGTATTTACTAGACTCCCAAAGTACTTTGTCTCCTTGAGCCTTTGTTGTTTGCCTGAAGTGGACTCAAGTTTACTACCTTTTAAAAATCCCTGTCTTCTTGTGTTCCTTGAAAGATGGAGCCTGTGCGCATGTTTTAAAATTCTATACTGGAGAGAGAAGAATGTCAGTTTTTGAAATGGGGAAATATAATAGGCCAAAGAAAGTTAACTTAACAGATATATGTAATCTTCTTTTACATACAGTATGTGAATGAGTGTGTATGTTGTTTGTGTGTATCACTTTAAACATCAGGTTTTTTAGACTGACAGATCCTTAAGAGCAAGAACTATTTTTTGGCTTTGTGTGTGTGTGTGTGTGTGTGTGTGTGTGTGTGTGTGTGTGTGTGTGTGTGTGTGTGTCCAGCCTTTAGCACAAGGCCTGGCACATGGTGGGCATTTAATAAGTGCTTATTGACTTGACTTGGAAAAGGGAAATAAAAAAATGGAAATGATAGTTTTAGTTTTCTTCTCCTTTCTCTTAAAAGGGTGAATATTAGCCATTTTAAAAATGTGAGTCCAGTGATTTTAGAGGAGAAACTGCTATTGAATTTTTCTTTTTTGCTTCTTTACTTCTTCAGCCTTTAATGTGGTATTTATACCTTTTGCTCGTCCATTTTTTGGCTCCTTCACTTTTACTAAAAATTAACCAAAACCTGCTTGTCTTTTTCATTGCTTTGGTTTACTTTTTTTGAGATAAAATTAGATTGACTGATTCATTGAGACATAGTGTGGTTAATGTCATTTAGAATAGAGGTATCAAACATGAGTACTGCCAAAACCAGATTAAAATGTACTTGGGAAATTCTTGACAAAATAAATACAAGTACAATAAAATATAAATAACATTCCATTTTTTCCTAACAGAGATACGTATGTGTGCATTTGTGACCCTCATTTCTATTTAAGTTTGACACTATTGATATAGAGTACCAGAATTGGAATTAGGGAGATCTGAGTTTAAGTCTTGATTCTGACAGTGAATCTGAAAAGTCACTTAACTTGTCTGAGGATTGATTTCTTCATTTGTGAAATGAAGGAGTTGTACGTGAAGGATTCTAAGACTCCTTGGATAGTCTCCATAAGCATCTAAGGTTATAAGTGAATAGAGAACTAGATCTGGAGTCAGGAATCAGACCTCAAATACTCAATAGCTGTGTGACTTTGGAGAAGTCACTTAACTCTGTGTCATTGTCCTCATCTATAAAATGGGCTGGAGAAGGAAATGACTAATCACTCTAGCATCTTTGCTTTAAAAAAAAAAAAACCCTCAAAGGGCTCATGAAGAGTTAGACATGACTGAAAACAACTAAACCACAACAAAGGACTCAGCAAAAAAGAACATATCCCTTTGCTGTGACTTATGATTGAAGCTATCTAATACTTCTTTGCTTCTCTTCTTCAAGCCTTGTTTACCTGCTCCGAGCTGCATAGATGGTTAGAAGAATGGACTCTGGTTCTGATGGGTTTGGGAAGGTTCAGATGTACTTCTTTCTTTTCTTTTCTTTCTTTTTTTTTTTCAGATGCACTTCTTTCAATAGGTGTTCAGGAGTAGATTGAGTGAAATTCCTAGATGTTATTTAGTACAATGACATCATTTATGGGGTGAACAGAACACTTTCCATGTACATTGAAAGTCACATCAATAAGCATTTATTAAGTATCTACTTAATAAGCATAGGAGAAATGAAAAAAGGTTAAACAAAACAAAACAACAAAAAAAACCCCAATCCCTGATCTCAAAGAGGAATTGGTCTAATACGGGAGACCACTTGCAAACACATACACACACACATACACATATACACACACACTTACACTTGTGTGTGTGTGTGTGTGTGTGAGAGAGAGAGAGAGAGAGAGAGAGAGAGAAAGACGGAGAGAGAGAGAGAGAGATTGAGATTGGAGGTAATCTCAATTGGAAGGCATTATGGGAGATCAGAAAAGCTTCTTGTAAAAGGTGAAAATTTTAGCTGAGATTTGAAGGAAGCCAAAGAAGGCAGGAACTGAAAAATGAAAAGGACATTGCAGGCATGAGGGATAGCCGTGAAAATGAATGAAACGGGAATATGAGTATCTTGTATGAGGAAACCAGGAGAACATGAAAGAAAAATTTAGGGAATCCTCTCATATGCAAACAAAAAAAATGGTTCTTGTAATCTTTTGGTGGAGTAAGAGGAGCTAGGATGGAAATTTAATTGTAAAAATTATTACAGGGCTTATTTTTTGTTTGTATAAATATTGGGACATAAAACTATATTTTAATTTTTTACTGGTGTTTTATTAGACTCAAATTATAATACCACATTTTATCAATCTCAAGAAAAACAAATACAGTAGACAATAAATTCCTAACAATAATTTAAAGATTAAAGCTTATTTAAATTTTGATAAAAGGTAAAATAAACTTAAAAAAAAACTGACAATAGTAACAATTTGCTTCATGTCCTCTTTGTACTTTTTTTTCCCTCTGTGTACACTTAAAAGATTTTGGCATTGTTACTTTTGGTACATAATGTCATCAGTGTATATGTTATTAAAAAAAAACAAACTCCTTTCTTTGCTTTGTGTCATATTGTATAAAGCCTTCTATTTGTGTGTGTGTGTATACATCTATTTTTATAGCACAATGATATTTCATTATATTAATACTATAATTTAGTAATTCTCATCTATTAGATATGCTGTTTCCAGTTTTTGATACTATAAATGTAGTTACACATATTTTATATACATAGATCATTTAATAACATCCTTTGCATATAACCCTAGTTGTGGATCCCTAACTGTTAGAAGTCATAATTTTGTGTCTTGCTAGATTTTTCTCCCAAACAATTTTATTTATTTGCCTTCTACCAACAATGAAATAGATTAACTTTCCCTCTATACCTCTAATTAACATCAAAATTTGCAGTTTTATACCTTTTTTCTTTCAATGTTGTGGTTATAAGGTGGTATTTTGGAGATGCTTTGAAGAGCATTTTTTGATCATTAGAGCCTGAATGATTTTAAAGTGAACACTAACAATGTCTTTTAATATTGTATGACAATTTGATTATAAGGGAATAGATATCATCCTAGTAATCTTATATCAGTTTTTTAAGTATTCTGTCAGATTTTTATCTTTTCCCCCCAGTCTATTTTTTTCCTTTTTTCTTAGGGATACGTTGCTTTTTGCTGAGTAAAACCTTTTTATTTGTTATATAACCAAATCCATCAATTTTTTTCTCTAATAATTTTTTATTTGTGGACAGTAGAAAATAAGCCTATTGAACAATTGAAATCTTTTAATCTAATTAGTATTGGAAAATATGGCATGCAATACACATCTGAACTCATTTTTAGCATATTGCTAGTGAGTTTTCTTAATTTTTATTGACTATTTCCTTTATGCAAGTTTTACAGTCTGGTTTATCAAGCAATACCTTATGTACTTTGGTGGTACTTCTGGATTCTCTATGCTGTTCCCTTGATATCCCTATTTTGGATAGGGAGCTGGCCTCAGAATCAGAAAGACCATAGTTCAAGTTCTGTCTCAAATACAAATTGGCTCTGGGATCCTGGACTAGGTTCTTAACTTGGCATTATCTCCCTCCCCATTCTTGCTTCTCGACTTCACTGACTTATTTCAGATCTTAGGCGAAATCCTTCTTCCTACAAGATGCTTTTCCTGATTCCTTTTACTGCTGGTGTTAATTAACTCTGTTAATTAACTCCAGTTTATCCTGTCTGTATCTTGTTTGTACATATCTGCTTTCAGCCCATTAGACTGTGAAGGCCCTGAGAGCAGGAACTGTTTTTGTCTTTCTTTTGATCTTTGGTGCTTAACCAGTACCTGTGGCATGTATGGTGAAGTACTCAATGACTGTATCTTGACTTCTTAAGGCCTCTCTAAGAATATAAGTTTCAGAGAAGTGTATCTGATTTGTTTTGGCAGAAAAAAATTCCCAGGTTTGAGATCTCAACACTGATGAAGTCACAGGTTTATTTTAAAGAAAGAAAGAAGTTGGTTTTGATATTTTCTATTTTATTTTGAAATTTGGCTGGACAAGCCCATCTTCATCAATTTTTTCTCTTTTTTTTCCTTTTTTCTTTTCTTGGAGGCATTTAGGGTTAAGTAACTTGTCCAGGGTCACATAGCTAATAAGTATCTGAAGGCCAATTTGAACTCAGGTCCTCCTGAATTCAGGGCTGGTGCTCTATCCACTGCACCACCTAGCTGTCCCTCATTTCTTTTTTTCTTTTTTCTTTTTTTTTTTAAAGTATTCTGCTAGTAATTATAAAAAACAGCCCATTTGATTTTGGTTTTTATTATATTAACTTTGGAAGTTCTAACATTTTTGCTATCTAAATATTAGCTTGACCTAAACATAAACCAGGGATGTCTCTCTAATTCTTCAATTATTCCTTTATCGTTAGAATAATTTTAAATTCTTTATAGAGGTCTAATGTGTACCTTGAGAGGCTAATGCCTAAATATGTGATACCTTTTGTAATTCTGTTGCAGTGGGCTCTTTTTTTTTTTAATTGCACAAGAAAAACTTCATGTTTAATGATTATTATTAACATTTTCTCTTTCTTAAGTCACTTTCTGAAGTCTAGATCTGGAAGAGTCATCATCAGGAAGACAGATTAAAAAGTAACTGGGAAATGTTTAACCAAATAAATAAAAATACAAAGCAATACATAGATAATTTGTGGTTTTGTAAACGACCTGCAGCCATAGAGATCCATTTTTATTTGAGTTTCATATTGCCACACTAGACTTTTAACAAGGGAATAAATCCAACCTTCATTTGTAGCATTTTCTGATTTGTGAGATATAAATGCTTAATCTGAAAATTTACCAACAAATCAAGTGAGAGTACTCTTAACACACTCCTCCTGGAATCCATATTCAGTCATGGCTTCTGTCTACCATGTTCTGTGTCAATTTTTTGAGAAACTGACTTTCAAAAATCTATCAAAAAGCCATTTTGCCTGACATACCTTATCTTTGTCATAGGAGTTGGGATTATCATATACTTATAATCTAACTTCCTTAATATAGAAAAGGCTGATTTGTTACACATTTGCAGGAGATAGTTAAGTGATGTAAACAGCTCCCTGGTCTTTGAGTCAGGAAGACCTGAGCTGAAATTCTGCCTTAGACACAAACTATGTGACCCTAGTTGAGTCACTTAACTCTAAACTGGAGTTCATAATAATCATGATATCACTTACCTCACAGGGTTATGGAGATCAAATGTAATGATATGTATAAAGCACTTTACTAACTTTAAAGTGCTATACAAATATTAGGAAGGGAAGGGAAGAGAGGGATGGAATTTGGAACTCAAACCAACCAAAAAAACCTGAGTGTTAAAAATTATTTTTACATATAATTGGGGGAAAATAAAATATTATTTTTATAACATCAGTTATTATTATTGTGGTTCCTTTAGCAAAATTTGTGATTGGGCTTTCACATTACCACTACTTTACTTCTAGTTTTCCTTTCATTCTTTACAGTAGCTAAAATTCTTCTTCGTTATCTTTTTCTTGTTTGCTTCCCTTGTGTAGTCCACATTTGTTCTCAGATAGATATCAAGTAAATCAATCCTTAGCATGTTGCCACATACTCTATAAAGTAAGACTTGGAGGGGAATGGAAAAACAGTTCCAGTGGCTTCCTTTAAGCTATCACCAGGCACATTATCAGACTTTGCATCCCTGGACCCAAGCCTTTACTTGCCTAGACCTTTCTTCCTAGCTCTAGTCCTTAAGTTTAACCCTTTGGGTACTTGAATGCATTTTACATTTCTTTATTAATTTTTGTTAATTTTTAAAATAAAAATGCAAATGATTTTTCTGAGTTTATCTTATTCCTGATACCTAGCATAATTTTGTTGTTGTTTAGTTGTTTTCAGTTCTGTCTGACTCTTGGTAACACATTTTGGGATTTTCATGCCAAAGATACTGGAGTGGTTTGCCATTTCCATATGCAGATGATTTTACAGTTGAGAAAACTGAGGCAAACAGGGTAAAGTGACTTGTTTAGGGTCATACAACTAGGAAGTGTCTGGGACCAGATTTGAATTCAAGAATATAAGTCTTACTGACTGCAGGCCTACTCTCTCCAATGTGCCACTTAGCACATTTGAACTTAATTTTCTAAGATTTAGTCCAGCAAAGAATTTATTAAGCACTCTCTCTATATATAAAACACTCATATTCCAGGAAAGATGCAAAGTTTAGATGAGTCTTTCATATAAAAGGATCATGTGACATGCACAAAAATTATATGAAGAGCATTTAATATATGCAAAAAATGCTGTGTGAGGTATAAGGGCAAAAAATCATTCCTGGTTCAGGGAATCAGAGTAGCATTCATGGAAAAGATTCTGCTTGATCTGAATCATGAAGGGATTGAATAAGTGGAATACTTATATTTGTAGTTAAGTATAGCTTGGTACCTTAAAGAAGTTGGATCTTGGCACTAGAGCATCAGGATGAGCTCGTGATGGTCTGTTATCATTAAGTGGTTAGTTACTTATATGTTACTGTGCTATCTTAGCTATTGTCTTTGGGTATGATGATTATCTTTGGGGAGAATTTTGTGAGTCATAAGTTTGCCGAGTTTTTCAGGCAGATTGATTTTTAAAGTAAAAAAAACAATGGTGCTTTTGTCTGATTTAAATTTATTATTAGAAGATTGTCATATATTCATCATATTCCCATCTGTAATGGGAAAAATTCATTTTCCTGTTAATTTTTATTTATATTATACATTCTTTGTCAGATCAATAAAGAGGGGAAATATGTGACCTGTGTATATGAGGACTATCCATAAGGGTTTTGTATGTGTCCTATAAAAGATCTTCAGTTCTTTTCCACATGAGTTCTGCTGTGAAGACTGTTATTGACATAGAGAAAATACAGTCATAAATGAATATTCAGAAAATAATCTTGAATTAACATATGGAGTAGTGATGGATAATTTATACTCCTGACAACAAAATTTTAAAGTCATTTCATTTCTAAATCTCTTGACACTGGGCTTTATTTAGCAATTTAGGAAGGGAGAAAAAGACAGAGCCATCTATCAGTTTTTAAAGTGTCAGCAAAAGTCTAACAGTAACAGTTATCAAGGTTTTTGGAGTAGTTGGTTTTTAAATTTTGCCTTTGGATCTTGTCTTCCATCCACCATGATGAATTTTGAGTAGTCAATGAGAATGTCCACATTTCATCCAGGAAATGCAAATTGATGGATAGGTTTAGGGATTTAGAATATATTATATTCTTAGGCCAATGTTTTATGGAAATAAAATTAGAGATAGTGAAATAAGTTTGTAAAGCTATTCTAAGTATGTAATTGACCTGATCAATATTTCACATGAAAGTATAAGAGATTAAGTCTATATTATTCAAGTTGGACTCTTGTGAAAACAGCCTTTTATTGTATTGTAGGAAGCTACTTATTTAGTTTGAGACTCAGGTTAAGATTTATTTACCCCTCAGTCAGCTAGTAGTGTAGTCAGGGTACTAGTGTAAATGGGGCATTGAACTTAATATTAGGAAGACCTGAGTTCAAATGCAGCCTCAGATACTTACTAGCTTTGTCATACTAGACAATTCCCTTAATTTTTGGCTGCCTCAATTTCCTTATCTATAAAATAGGGATAATAACAGCACCTACCTCTCCAAATTATTATGAAGATCACATGAAATATATTTGTGAAGTAGTTAGCAGAGTGCTTTGGCACATAGTAGGTGCTATCTAAATGCTTATATCCTCCTTTCCTCTCAATATCTCCATCTCTGTCCATATACCAATATCTAAAATTCTGAACTGGGAACTTAACTCTTTTTGAGCATTTAGGTAACAACAGCACAAAGAGAGAGAGAGAGAGAGAGAGAGAGGGATCGCATGGAGTAGTGCAAAAAGCAGATGCCTGAGAGTTGGGGGACTTGGATTCCAATAGTAATAATAATGATAATAATAATACTATATTCTAGACACTCTACTAATTTGCTTTTTGCAAATATTATCTCACTTGATCCTCAGAACAACTGTATGAAGTGGATATTTTTATGATTCCATTTTACAGTTGAGGAAACTAAGGCAGATGAGTTAAATGACTTGTGTCCAAAGTCATACAGCTAGGAAGTATCTAAGAATGGTTTTCAACTGAGGTCTTTCTGACTCCATTTCTAGGATTCCATCCTCAGAGTCATTGAGCTTGTTTCTAGTCCCAACTCTGCCATTAACTAGATTTGTGACTTTGAACAAAAACTAGGAGACCCAATTTCATACATCTCTAAAATAAGAGGGTTAGATGAAATGAAATAAAATAAGGGGGTTGCTTCTGGTTGTTAAGTCCTTTGACTATAAATTCTGATAAAAGTTTTCTATAATCTGGTGCCAAAGTTTGAAGTAGGTTTGACTGCCTGAATTTGTGAACTAAAATTAGTGGCATTTTCCCCTTCCTTTCCTTAGGGCAAGTTTCTATTTCCTTACATTTGTCACATGGCTATGTTCATCATCAATATAGCCTGTCATGATGAATGCAAAAATGGTACTGGTACCATATGGGCAAAAGAATTGGGTACTTACTCAGAGAAGACAGCCTGGTATAGTTAAAGGTCCAGATGATGTCAAAGGGATTGCGGTTTCCATAATAATGTAATCATCATAATAACTAGCATTCTTATAGAATTCTAAAGCATTTTTAGACTTTCAAAGACATATTTTGTGTGTGTGTATATATATATATGCTTTGTGTACATATATATAATATACATATATACAAAGACTATATACATATTATATTTGTATTATATAGACTTTAGACTTATTGACTTTCAAAACATTCTTTGTAAATATTAGCTCATTTATCCTCATAACCTTGTAAGATAGATGCTATTATAATTATTTTCATTTTACAAATGAGAAAAATGAGAGGAAAAGAAGTTAAGTAACTTGCTTAGGGTCATACAGATCAAGGTTTAATTTGAATTCATCAAATTCCTGACTTCCTGTGTAGTCTTCCTGACTACAAGTCCAATGTTGTCATTTAGTATACCAACTTAATGCTGCAGAATTAAAAAAAAAAAATTCTCCTCCAAGTGCAGTTTAAATAATCTTATTCTTTCAGGGCTTTTTAACTGCTTTTGGGTTATCAAATGAAATTAGAATTGAATTTAAAAGCTTATTATCTAATCCACAAGGAGCCATGGAGAGTCACAACCTTCATACTTTTGTAGTAGGTCTTATTCTTGCAAACAATATGCTCTTCATGAGGACAACAGCAGTCTCTATGCAGCAACTTCATTTAAGAGAAGAATTAATATTGTTTCTTTAGAGAAACTTTTATTTTCTTTGACATATTTCTTAGTAGTTGATCATGAAAAGCAGTATCATTCATGTTTTCTTTCAGGATCAGTGACATGAACTTTGCCGTATCTTTTTAACTGTTGTCTCATACATAAATCAGAATTATCGTGTTATGGCACCAAATGTGCCATGGCCAGAGAGTTGCTTTCTGCTTGGTGACCTGGAAGCAAACATTTAGGCAACATCACCAATACATCGCTGTATTCTCTATTGATTGTCTCTTTGTATTAATTTTAGTCACAAGATCCATTTAGCTATAACAATCAATATTTAGCCAAAAGACCATCACCATGATCAGAGAAGTAATATTTATTTATTTTCAATGTAGATTTTTTTTAAGTGCTGTATTTTTATTCAGGAACACCTGGATTCAAATATGTTCTTAAACCCATCATATCTGTTTAATCCTGGTCAAGTAACTTAATTTCTGTCTGATTCAATTTCTTCTTAATCTTTTTTTTATTTATTAAAACTTTTTATTTGCAAAACATATGTATGGGTAATTCTTCAACATTAACCCTTACAAAGCTTTCTGTTACAAATTTTTTCCCCCTACTCCCCACCCCTCCCCTAGATGGCAGGATATCCACTACATGTTAATAATGTTAAAATACTTGACAGATCGAATATATATATACATATTTCCACACTTATTGTTGTGCAAGAAAAATCGTATCTACAAGAAAGAAATATCAGATAAAGGAAACAATGTAAGCAAACATCAATAGAGAGCGTGGAAATGTTATGTTGTGGGCCACGTTTCACATGACTGTCTCTGGGTGTATATGGCTTTCTTCACTGAACAATTGGAACTGGTTTGAAACATTTCATTGTTGAAGAGAACCATGTCCATCAGAATTGATCATCATGTAGTCTTGTTGTTGCTGTGTATAATGATCTCCTGGTTCTGCTCATTTCACTCAGCATCAGTACATGCAAGTCTCTCTAGGCCTCTCTGAAATCCTCCTGTTGGTCGTTTCTTACAGAACAATAATATTCCGTAACATTCATATACCATAATTTATTCAGCCACTCTCCAATTGATGGGTTTCCATTCAGTTTCCAGTTTCTAGCCACTACAGAAAGGGCTGCCACAAACATTCTTGCACATGTGGGGCCCTTTCCTTCCTTTAAGATCTCTTTGGGATATAAGCCCAATAGAAACACTGCTGGGTCAAAGGGTATGCACAGTTTGATAACTTTTTGAGCATAGTTCCAAATTGCTCTCCAGAATAGCTGGAGAGAAGTAATATTTATTAAACTCCTGCTATATGTCAGACACTGTGCTAAGCCCTGATGACACCAAGAAATTGAAATGCATCCTCTGCTTTCAAGGAGTTCACAATCTAAATGGGTCAAGGAAAGTATGGATACTGTCTTAAAATATAAGTTCTTTGGATAGTTTTGCTTCACACATAGATTGGCTGTATGATGACAGACAAGTTGCTTAATATCTCTGTGCTCTAGGCTACTGCCAAACACATGGATCCTTTTGGTAACATATTGAGTAGCCAGCTGTATGATCCTGAGCAAGCAAACATCTCTTGCCTTCCTCAGTTTCCTCATCTGCAAAGTGAAACTTATAGACCCATTCTCAGAATAATATTTTATATAATGTATTTCTCAACACCTTTTAAACTACCTCTATGGTCTCATGCTCTGATTGGAAGTGCTAAAGGATAAAACAATAAACTTCCCCAAACCTTCCTTCATCAGGGACTTTGAACTTCTAGATAGAACCTTTCAGGTACTTCCCCATTTTCCATCTACTTCTTCATGGTTTTGATCTACCAGAATATCATTCCCCTGATCCAGGTACCCCGTGACAGGTCTCCATAGCCTCCCTTTTTTAATCTCTTATTTTGTATTGTCTTTCCCCATTAGACTGTAAGCTCCTTAAAAGAAAAGACTGCATTTCTTTTTCTTATATGTATCCTCAGAGCTTACTTAGCACAGTGCCTGACACATAGCTGGTGTTTAATATATGTTTATTGAATTGATTTTTTTAAAAAAAATCATTTTTGGAGGAAATAACCATTTTTATTAGAAATCAATGAAAATAAAGATGTCGCTTCTTTCTCATCCAAGTCCCTGGTCCTCCTGAAATCTATCCATGGACTATGTGGACCATTACTTTAAGGTTATAAGTTTCAAAGGAAATACCAACCTAAATTGATGAGAGGCTTTGCACATTTGGAATTGCCCAATATTACTGAAATCACAGGTCCTCTTCCTAACCCTAATCTATGGCTTGTTTTTTTCCCTAAGGGAAGCAGGATATGAACTATTTTTATTTTGCTAGAACAAAAAAGTCCCCAAAGCATCATTTCTATTTTCACTTGAAGTATTTTTTTCCATTTCACCAATTCTATTTTTTTGGTTTTGTTATTTATTTATTTATTTATTTATTTTTGGCTGAGGCAATTGGTGTTAAGTGACTTGCCTAGGGTCACACAGCTAGAAAGTGTTAAGTGTCTGAGGTCAAATTTGAACTCAGGTCCTCCTGACTTCAGGGCTCATGCTCTATCCACTGCGCCACCTAGCTGCCCCTCACCAATTCTTTTTTAAGGAATTGTTCTCTTTTTCCATTTCACCGATTCTGTTTTTCAAAGAGTTATTTTCTTCAGACAATTTCCGTGTTTCATTTTCCAAACTCTCCTGCAAAACTTTCACTTCCTTTCCCCATTTTTCTCTAAAATTTTTCTTCTAACTCTCTTTTAAGATCCTTTTTGAATTCTTCCAAGAGAACCTTTTGAATTGGAGACCATTTCATATCTTCATTTGAAGCTTCATCTGGACTTAGTTGTTTTGTCTTTAGTGTCCACAGGGTTTGAGGTCTGTTTTTCCCTGTCTCCATAATATCTCTTTGTGTAGTTGGAGTTCTTTTTGCTTTTTTTGCTCATTTTTAAAAGTTGAGGTCTGCTCCTAGGGCACAGGGCAGATTGCCCTGAGCTTCCTCTACAGAGTGATAGGGACTTCTCACTGCTCTGGGGCTGGTGCTGCAGGCTTTCACCTGGCAGGGTAGGACTGGTTGAGGAGCTCACTATTTGCCATCTGTAGTTGCGTTGAAGATCTCACAGCTAATCTGCTGATCCACTGCCTTCTGAATCAGGACTGAGTAATCAGCTCTGCTGTATTTTGGCTAAGAGTCTCCCACTAGATTCCTCACATGGGGTCTCTTCTTCCTGGGCTTCCCTTCACTGTGCCTGCATCCCTGCCCTGCCCAACTGAGACAGACGTTTCCTGAAGTCCTTCCAAGATATCTTCTGCTAGAAATTTGTTACACTCCAAATATTTATGGGTTCTGTCACTCCAAAATCTGCTCAGAGGCTTGATCTAGTGGTGATTCTGAGAGAAGCCAGGAAGAGCTCAGGCAAAATCCTGTCTACTCTCTTCCATCTTGACTCCACCCCCCCATCCCCACACACACACCTGAAGTATTTTAAAATGCAAATTTGAAACATGATGATTACATGAGGAGTTAAGCACTGCCATAAACAATGCGCAGAATTAGTCCAATTTCCCCTAAAAGTAGTCCTATTATCTTCGGATACCATGATCTGAAAAACAACCTTTTTAAAAATTTAATCTTATTATACTAGTGTGGGTATTTCCAGTCAAGAGTTAGCTGTGACTTCAGTTCTACCTTTATGCTGATTCAACAGTCACAAAAATATCTTCTTTTCTAATATACAGATCCAGTGAAATAATATTTTTTTGTGTACAAAGTGAGCAGCTGTTAACATTGCTATTAACTGCAATCCAGCTATTACAACTCTTGTTTTAAAAACAAACCAACAAATCGTATAATTTCCTATACAAAAAAAAAAATAGTGGAGGATAAGAAAGAAAAGTTATTATTTCTAAAAGCTTCATTGTGTTCCTTTTCTGCCTTAACAAATCTAATTAGTCAGCAGTCTCTAAATTGCTCAAATGTAGACTATAACTAGTACTTTACCACCAATAGTGCCTTTGTTGTCACAACTAAAAAATGCATGCTTAGCTTAATACTAAGATGCAAGCGAATGCTGAGAATTAATCAGGATTCATTTGTATTAAAGCCAGTTTACTTTAAAACAACAACAACAACAACAACTCACTACCTCAAAGGAGCTCCCTCTCATATTTTATGTTGACTCTATCTGTTTCATGGACAGGTATAGGAAAAGAAATGCTATTGGGGTGTTCTTTTCTTTCAGGATTTTCATTTCAGTTATTCCAGTAGAGTCTGATTCTTCCCGACCCTATTTGGGGTTTTCTTGGCAGAAATATTGGAGTGGCTTGACGTATCTATCTTCAGCTCATTTTATAAATAAGGAACTAAAGTAAGAAGGGTTAAGCGACTTGTCCAAGGTTACACAGCTAGTAAATGTCTGAGGCCGGATTTGAACTCAGGAAAATGAATCTCTTATTCCAAGTCTAGCACTCTATCCAGTATTTTGTAAATTATCTATTTTTTATTTTATAGAATCATTTAATTTCTTTTTTTATTTTTTTCTTTATTAAAGCTTTTTATTTGCAAAACATATGTATGGGT
>JAJPUD010002300.1:0-23099 GCA_023553655.1 Myrmecobius fasciatus | reverse complement strand
TTCTTTATTAAAGCTTTTTATTTGCAAAACATATGTATGGGTATTTCTTCAACATTGACCCTTACAAAGTTTTCTGTTACAAATTTTTCCCCCCTACTCCCATCCCCCCCAGATGGCAGGAAATCTACTACATGTTAATTATGTTAAAATACTTGACAAATTGAATATATGTATACATATTTCCACACTTATCATTGTTGTGCAAGAAAAATCATATCTACAAGAAAAAAAAATCAGAGAAAGAAAACACAATGCAAGCAAACATCAATAGAGAGCAGAATCATTGAATTTCTAATCGAAGGAAAAAATGTTTGAGATTCTTGGATCTAGTCTCCTCAATTTACTAGAGAGGAAATGAAGACTTTGGTGCACAATCCAATTAACTTCACTAAACTCCATGGCCACAGACAAACCATGTGGACCAGCACATTTGTTCTTTTGTTCACAATGATCATATGAGTTTGTGTGACTTTAAGAACAACAAGATTAGGGCAAGTCATGCATGCTTTGCTAATCTCATTTCCTTTATTAACAGGGCTACTCATGTGATAGACCAAGGGCTGCCATCAACTGTCTACAGCAGAACTTTTAAAAGAAATTTTTCTCTTGTTATCATTGATAGCAAGGTACAGTTTAGCAGATTGTCTAGATAAGTCATATTTAGAACTGGCTGAATGACCAAATTTAAAGAAGCCATTAATATATTAATGTCCATTTGAAGTAAGATCTTTAATTTGGTACCCAAACATCTGTCCTTGACTTGATGCTTTTTAACATTTTTATCAGTTTCTTGGTTGAAATTAAAGCATGCTTGTCAGATTTGCAAATGCTACAAAGCTGGTAGAAAGAACATGCCTAACAAAGTTAGGATTCAGATAGATCCTAACAAGTCAAAATTTTCATGATAAAATTTTAATAGGAATAAATAGAAAACCCTTTGTATGGGTTAAATTAACTTCAGAAACAAGATGTTATATACATAGCTCAGAAATAGTTCAAAAACAAGTTTTTTATGGACTTAAAGCTCAATATGAATCAACAAAGGAAAATGGCAAGTTCATGTAATCTTAGGGTACACTGAGAGGCATAGTGTTCAAAATGAAAAAGGTGATGGGGCAACTGGACCTCAGCAGGCCATAGTTGAAGCATTATGTTTAATCCGGGGCAGCACATTTTGAGGATAATGAGATAAAGTGGGGAGTGTGCAAAGGACAGTGATAAGAATGATGATGGGGCATTGAAGACATGCAAAAATTATTTGAAAGAATTGTGGTGTTGAACTTAAAAAAAAAAGTTTGGGGGAGGGGAAGTGGGATATAATAATTTGGGGAAGGTTTAATCTTAAAGGGAATTGAATAGATTCTATTTGACTCCAAAGGGCAGGACTAGGAGGAGTGGAAGCTAAAGAGTCAGATTTGAGACAATTGTTAAAATTTCAGTGTGAAACCATCAAATGCTTCATATCAAGTCTTCATTTGTTATTTGGTGGAGTGATGGAGAAAAATAATACAGATTAAATGTTAAAGTGGGTCATGACAAGAATCAATTCTGATGGAAATGATTCTTTTCAACATTGAGGTGATTCAGGCCAATTCCAATGGATTACAGATGGAGAGAACTATGTGCAACTAGAGAGGACTGTGGGGACTGAGTGCATCACAACATAATATTTTCACTTTTTGTTGTTATTTGCTTTTTGTTTTCTTTCTCATTTTTTTCCTTTTTGATCTGATTTTTTTGTGCAGCATGATAAATGTAGAAATATGTATAGAAGAATTTAACATGTTTAACATATTGAATTACTTGTTGTCTAAGGGAGGGGGTGAGGAAAGAGAGGGAGAAAAAAAATGGAATACAAGGTTTTGCAAGGATGAATGCTGAAAACTATCTGGGCATATATTTTGAAAATAAAAAGTTAAAAAAAAAGTGGGTCATAAGCACATTTTTTCCTGAAGAGCCAGTTGTTAGACATTTATCAGCATATTCCTGGCCAATGATGGAATTTAGGCATAGACTAAGACTTTGCCCCAGTGCTGAAAAGGAAGGACATCTTTTTGACTCCAAAACAGTATTGTGCATGTAAAGTGATCCACATAGTCCTGGCCCGAGTTCTTTCTGAACTTACAATCCAAAAACACCCCTGTCCCACTTTTTCATATAACCAGACCTACCCCCATTTTGTGTTTGTGATTCATGAAGGATAAGGCAGTAGGTATAGGAGTGACTGGGGGGATGTAATCCCTATTACTATTCTCCTCTTAATCCTTCAGCAAATAATCAAATTAGGAAAGATTGGAGCAATATTCATCATCATCACCATTGAAGAGCCACTTAGTAACACAAAGATCTTATTATTAATTGATAAGCATAACTATTATCTTTGATATATTTTGCTTTAAAAAAACTTCATCTGTGGTTTTTGCTTAGATTTTGACAGAATTTTATTTTCCTATTCTCTTCAGTTGAATTATTCACAAGACGCTATGGAAATTTACAAAGAAAATGAGATACAAATCACTTATTCATATAGCTTATAGTCCAATACCATAAAGAAGTTAAAATCTGCCTTTTTTGAAATATAACTAATATGAAGACATGTTTTACATGGTTTCACATGTATAATTGATTCATTGCTTGCCTTCTCAGTGAGCAGGGGAATGGAAGATGGAGAAGATTTAAATTTAAAAAGAAAAATTTTAAATAAATAAATTGAGTTGGTTTTTTTTTAGAAAATGCAGTTAAGATCCATTTTTATAGGACTCTTTAAAGTACTCAACATTTACCGTAGCATGTGAACAAATTTATCAAAGGAGTTACAAAGAGCAATTGATTTTTATTCCCCTTATAAAGAACTTAAAAAGAAAAAAAATCAGTTCATGGAATAAGAAATCATTATCTTCTATATAGTATTTCTAGTATTAATGATTAACAGTTGAATTGTCAGATTCATACATACAGCCAATTCCCCTCAAGGAACTTGAATATATACAAGTAAATACAATATATACTAGGTATCTCAGAGCAGTTTTAAGATTTATTAGCTTTCCACCTTTAATAACTTAAAACTGTACTGACTTTTGTAATATTTTGTTTTCTCCCAAATATATGTCAAAATGATTTTTAACATTCATTTAAAAAAATTTTGAGTTCCAAATACTCCCCCCCAACTTCCTCCCTAAGACAGTCAGATATGGTTTTGATATGGCTTATACATATGCAATTATTGTGCTAATGCTTTTGGCAACTGTGTGTATAATATATATATGAAAGAAAGACACACATAAATATATTTATATAAATATAGAGTAATTTCAGGTGAGGGACACCAAGAGCCGAGATTCAGGAAAAGTCTTTTGAGCAGTGAAGGGAACTTTGGTTTTCCAAGGAGGTGAGAGGGGAAGACATCCAAGTGATGCCTCTTCTAAGATGTAGAAGGTGTGACATAATCATGAATGGAGAAGAGTAAATAGTCCATTTTGGCTGGAATGTAGTATTTGTGAGGAAGAGTAATACATAATCAGGAAAACAAATCTGTGAAAGTCTATAAAAGGCAGGAGTTTATATTTTATTCTCAAGGCAAGAGTTGAGCACTGAATCTTCTTGAGGAGAGTAACATGGATTATTAGGAATTAATAAGGAATACTAATTTGGCAGAGCTGTTCAGAAGAGGAAAATTAAGTTTAGCTATTAATGTGGAGCTGTTTTTTAAATGTCTACTGGTTAAAGAAAATTCTGAGCCATTTTCTGAGTCAGTCAGCTTAATTTTCTTTAATAGTGCTCATTCTTGTTTCACAAATGAACACCATTAATCAAAAGGAGGACTAGGCAGTAGCTCCATGTAAATTTATCCCCATTGCTAGGGGAAATGAATGAAATATATATGTATATATAATGTGTGTGTATAAGAGCCAATGCTTTATTGATGGAGAATCCATTGAATCATTTTTCCATATTAAAAAAAAACTAGCACAATATGGGAAAGAATTAGAAATTGAGTGAATGCTCCTCAATTGGGGAATGGCTGAATAAGTTTTGGTATATGAATATAATTGAATATTCTTGCCCTTTAAGAAATGATGAACAGTTTGATTTCAGATACACATGAACTGATGCTCAATGAAGTGAGAACCAGGAGAATGTTGTACACAGTAACAACAAGATTATAGTGATCCAAGTCAATTCCAATAGGCTTGGGATGGAAAATGCCATCTGCATCCAGAGAGACTGAATGGAGGCTGAATACAGATCAGAGCATACTATTTTCAGCTTTTTTTTTTTTGCTGGCTTATTCTTTCTTATAGTTTTTCCATTTTGTTCTTATTTTTCTTTCATAACTTGACAAATGTGGAGATATGTTTAAAATTATTGTACATGTATAACTTATATTTGATTCTTTGCTGTCTTGGGGAGGGGAGGAGTTAAGGGAGGAAGGGAGAAAAAAAATCTTACCAAAGAAAGTTGACAATTATCTTTACATGTAATTGGAAATATAAAGTACTATTGGGACAGCTAGGTGTCACAGTGGATAGAGCACCAGCCCTAAAGTCAGGAGGACCTAAGATCAAATCTAGACTTACATACTTAACACTTCCTAGCTGTGTGACCCTGAGCAAGTCACTTAACCTCAATTGCCTCAGCAAAACAAAACAAAACAAAAATAAAATACTATTGAGGAAAAAAAAACTACCATAATGTAGTTACATTAAAAATTCACATTTATACAGAACTGGAAGTTTTTGAAAATGCTTTCCTCACAACCTTTAAGTCACTTAACACAAATGCTAGCCTTTTCAGGTGAAAAAATTGAGACTCATCGAATATAAATCCCATAGTCACATAGGATGCATTGAGGGAAAGCCAGGCTTCAAACCCAGATCTCTGAAGTTCAATCTGAAACTTCCTTTGGGCTACAATATGTGCTTCTTTTGCCAACTGTGAGACCCTACATAGATTGCCTGGTGTCCAAGTAGTTTGACTACATCTAGAGATTTCACACATCTGGTATAACAACCTTTGGCCCAGTATTTTTCTCATCAAATAATGTAAGATTTCTTACATTTAGGACTACAGTCCCAGGTTCTCCTTTACTGTTTACTACAATCTTAGATGCAAAATCATAGTCCCTTGTTAAGAAATACTCTAGCTAAGATTTAGAATAAATATAGTTGAGAGATTTAAGGTTTGTAAAGTTATATATATGGAATCTCATTCAATTTTCACAATAATCCTGTAACAGTAAATGTTATTATTATCCTCATTTTCTGGATAAGAGAATAGAGGAATATAGAAGTTAAATGACATATCCAAGATCAAACAGCTATTAAGTGTTTGAGGTAGGATTTGAACTCCAGTTTTCCTGATGTCAGCTTCAACAGTCTGTCCACCACATTGCTTAGCTGCCCCACTGCCCCACAATAACCCAATTAAGGATAACTATATTAGCATACCTTTGTAAAAAGAATGTACTGAGGTTCACAAAAAAAAAAGTCTTACAAAATGCCTTCTTCATGATAACCGATGAGGTTATAGTATGAGGTTTAGATTATAATTATTCAGATTTTTCAGATCAATATTCAGTATTTTTCAGATGAAGAAACTGAAATTTATAGAACTTAAGAATCTTGCCTCAGGTCCTGCAGCTAATTATCATAGCTAGGCTTTAGAACAAATTTACTGTCAGCTGAGAACCCAGAGTTCTGGTGTTTCCAATGTTCTGAGCCACCCACATTATCTCTTCCAGGTGTTTATAAATCAAGCACTCTAAAGACAGCCATTTGCTATTATGTGTACTTGGTAAACCAATATAATAAATACAGGTCTTTAAATGCTTTTGCAGAAGGGACAAGAAAAGAAAATCCTCTTCCCTTATGTAGTTCCCAGGTAGTTCCCTTATCCTAATACTTTCCTGTGTTGACTAGGGAGCAGTTCCAACCTCCCCTTTGCTGTGTGCAAAGGCATCTTCCTTCCCTCTTCCTGTTAAATATGCCCATGGAATGAAGCTCACAAAAAAATGGGATGAGAACATTTTTTTAAAAAACATTTGCCATTTTAAAATTAAACACGTCAGTGCACTCAGTAAAATAAGAATAATTATCTATTTATATCTTGTTTAGAAATGGAATTTCATGTAGGCAGTGAACAATGTCTTTATACATCCTAGAATCTCAATCCTAGGAATACAATCCTAGAACAAGTGGAAAAGAGAACAGAACAAATGAGTCATTACTCTTATTATTGTATTAACTTATGTATTCTGTTCTTTTACCAAAATGTAAATAATTTAGAGTTACAGACTTGCTTTGTTAGCTATTTTTTTTAATTTAATTGCCCTTATTTATGAAGTCTGGTGACTTCATGTATGGATTTCATATAGAGAATTCTGGTGGAGGGGAAGATATGCTGGAGTTGGAGGTGGAAAGACCTAAGTTCATGTCATTTCTTCATCTGAGGAAAAAAAAATGAGGTTCATACTTCTTGCATTCCTATCTGACAAGGTTGTTGTACAGAAAATGCTTCATAAAACTTACTAGTATTGACCCTTCCTTACACGGGACCATTCTTGTGAATTCTTTGTCTACAATACAGAGAATTCCCGGTTATGAAATCTGTTTTGCCAAAGCAGTTTTCAGCACTTCCAATTTATAGTTTTTAAAAGTTGCCTGGGGTTACTGTGATGTCAAGATTTGCATCCAGGGGTTCCTGATTCCAAGGTCTGCTCTCTGTATCCACTGTGCATCATTACTCTTTGAAAACCTGAATCTGCTATATATAAATGTGAAATATTATTAGTATAGTTACCTTTATGCTTTTAGGTAAATGTGATTATCAGTGATAGACACTAGAATGATGGTAACTTATGAATATTGCACCCATCACCCTCATTTGATTCTTTCATACATGTTAATTATATCTCTTCTGCCCTTTGTAGCTAAACTCCTTGAAGAGGTGCCTTCAATAGGTTCCTCCACTTTCTTTCCTCTCACGGTATTCTTAACCCCTTCTAATCTGGCTTCTATTATCATCCCAACCAAAACTGCTCCTCCAAAGTTACCGGTAACTTCTTAGTGGCCAAGCCCAGTGTCCTTTTCTTAATCCTCATTCTCCTTGAGCTCTGTGCAGCTTTTGATACTGTTGATTACCCTCTCCAACTTGTTACTCTCTTTTCTTTAGGTTTTTGGGACACCATTGCTCTTAGTTTTCCTCCTACATGTCCTTCTCAATCTCTTTGCTGACTTCTCATCCAAGTTATGCCCTCTAACCTTTGGTGTCCTTCAGATCTCTATCCTGGGCTCTCCTTTTTTTCTTCCTCTATACTGCTTCTCTTGGTGATTTCATGGACTTCCATGGAATTAAATATCATTTCTGATTTTATTATTCTCAGTTTATTCTGCCCCAACCTCTCTACTGACCTCTACTCTTGCATCTTTACCTTTAATTTTTTCATTTATGAAGCTGTTCTTTTTTATCATATTAGTTTTTTTTTATTTTTCAAAATACATGCAAAGATAGTATTCAGCATTCACCCTTGCAAAATCTTGTTCTAAGTACCTTTTGGACAACTCAGAACCAATGTCTAGTGGGCATATCTTAAATGGAACTTATTATATTTCATCTTAACCTTTTCTCTCTCCTCCCCCACTCTCTTCCCTACCACTGTAAAGGGCAATTCCATCTTCTCAATCAAAGCTCTCTCTATCTGACTTTCCCTTATGTCCAATATGTTGTCAAGGTCTGTCAGTTTAATTTTGTCCTATCATTTGGATATTCTCCCCTTCTCTACTCTGACATTTCTGCCTCTCTGGTGTAAGTTCTTTTCACTTCACACCTCGACCACTGTAGCAGCCTATCTCAAGGTTGGGTCTGTCTCAAGGCTTTCCCTACTCCAGTCTATCCTCCATTCAGTCACCAAAGTGATTTTCCTAAAGTGCAGCTTTTTCCATGTCACAAACCTTTCCCTAGCCCTTTAATAAACTTCAGTAATTCCTTTTCATCTCCAGGATCAAATACAAAATACTTTGGCATTCAAAGCCCTTCATAATCTAGCCTTCACCTTTTCCTCCTTTTTATCTTATTCCCCATCACATACTCTTCCTGGTAGTGTCAGTGGCCTTCTGGCTGTTCTACAAACCAGATACTCCATCTCTTAGCTCTAGGCATTTTCTCTTTCTCCCTTTCCATGCAGGAATGCTCTCCTTCCTGAGCCTGCCCGATGATTTCCCTAAGCCCCAATTAAAATTCTATCTTCTATCAGGAAGCCTTTCTCAATCCCTTTTCATTCTAGTACCTTTTCTTCATTTAATAATTTATTATGTTCTTTAATTTGTTTCCTATTTGTTCTATATATAGCTTTTTTCTGTATATTTGTTTGCATGTTGTCTCTCCTAATACACTGTAAGATTCTTGAAGATAAGGACTATCTTTTGCCTCTTTTTGTGTCCTCAGTGCTTAGCACAGTGCTGGTTACATAGGTACTACTAAATATTTATTGATTGCCTGTAACTGATTTCTATAATTTATAATCTTAGAGAGTTGCCTAGTTGAGTACTAAGAGATTAAGTGTGTTTCCCAGAGTTCGGCTAGAAAGTATCAGAGGTACAACTAAATTTAGAACTTCCAGGCTTCAGTCAGCTCACTCTTCACCATCTAAACTCTATGCTCAAGACCTCTATAGAATATGTCATGAATACAGGGGCATATTGCATTATGGAAAGATTCTTTCACCAAATGGCTTAAATTAATAGTTTCTTCACTTAATTATTTAACTAATTATCTTTTTTTCTTTGTTTTTATTTTTGTTTTTGTTGTTATTTTTTTTTCTTTTTATTAAAGCTTTTTATTTGCAAAACATATGTATGGATAGTTTTTCAACATTCACCCTTGCAAAGTTTTCTGTTACGAAATTTTCCCCCCTAGCCCCTACCCCTCCCCTAGATGGCAGGAAGTCTACTACATGTATTTAACTAATTATCTAAAAATTTAATTATGCAAAATAACCTAATACCTAAATTACTTTAGGTATTATCACTTCCCAAAGTGACCCTGAGGACAATTGTAGACAAAGTATATATGAAAATAATAATAGCACGTTTATAGTTCTTTAAATTTTTGAAAGACTATACACAATACTATCTCATTTGATCCTTACAACAACCCTATATGCTAGGTGCTATTATTATCATAATTTTACAGATAAGGAAACTGAAGCAAAGAGAGGTTGGCACTATGGAGTTGGTAAGTATCTGAGGCAGGATTTGAATTTCCTTACCCCAAGTCCACATGTCTCTCTACTACACTACTTATATTTGCATATTTATATTATGTTTGCTTAATTATGCTAAAATGATAAGGATATTATAAAAGATAGAATGACATCTTTTATAAAGTCTTTCTTAATTTTTTATTCATCTCCAGCCTTGAGTGAATAGCCTTTGATTTTATCGGGATGGAGATAAGGAGGTAGGAGGTAGGTGGCAGAAGGTATCTGTGTGGATCTGGAGAAAGGTTTGTTGTTGAAGAATAGGATGTTAGAGACAACCAAATGAAGTAGTTGTTTTGCAAGGCTAAAGATTTACCTAATAAGAGCTACTGTGTATAGACTGAGAAAGGAAACAAACAGACCATGGATACAGTTGAAACCAGATGAGTTATATTTTTAACAAACAATTGGCTGGGCTATGTATTTTTTTTAAAGAATTGCCTCATTAACACCCAAATGTACATTATCTTGCCAAGGGAACCCTTTAGAAAAATCCTTCCTGGTGACCTGCCAGTGTTAAATTAAACTCTAGCTAGGGGAAATTTTAGTATTTAGTTCCCTAAATTTATCCGCTGAATAAAACAGATAGATATTTGAATTACCACGGTACCACTGGATTTCGAAGCAGAAGGCCTGTATTCAAATCCTAGCCCAGTTATTACTACCTGCATGATTCAGACCCAATCACTTAAACTCTGTGAACTTTGTCTTCCTCATCAGTATTATTGCCTTTAAGTAAGTAATATCTCAGATCCCTCCAGGGATAAACCTATGAAAGTAATACTCCCAGAAAATTTATTCTATTATTTTCTAGTTTCCCTGTTGCTTAGTCAAAAGACTAAGGAGCTGGTAATATCATACATGTCAATATATAAGAATAGGATAGTATTACTGTTATCCAAGGGAGGTTGATTTAACATTCATTTTACTTCAAAGACATACGATCTGGTTATATGGATCCTACTGAAGCAGGTTGGGCATTCTTGAATTTAGAGTCAAACTCTGGCTTCAAATCCTACCTTTCCTCCTTGCAGACTCTGGGATCTTGGGCAAATCATTTCACCTCTTACTGCCTACGTTTCTTCAAGTGAAGAATGAGGGTGTTGGACCACCTTTTTGATTCTCTTCCAGGCACAAGACTCAGCTATTATTTGCCTTAGACAGCATTCTTGGTGGGTTCCTGTGACCAGCCTATGGTCAGCCTCACCATGTTATTCATCCTCTCTGAACTTAAGCTGAGCGACTAAGAGCCCTCTTATTTCATGCTTTGGGCCTCTGACTTTTTAAAACTAAGTAGATGCTATTTTTTAAACCACCTTAAAGCCTTGAGATTCCAGAAGGTAGAGGAGAGAAAAAGCTGACACTCAAGGCAGAGTCATATTATGTGGGGGGAAAAAAAAACACTGAAGAGGAACATCTGCATGAGAGACTGTATAGTAGAGTGGATACTTTGCTAGATGCTGGTGAGAATCAAAGAGAATTATATTTGCTAAAGAAAAAAACAAACAAAAAACTGGTGATGCAATAATGATGGTCCTAAATAGGGTGCAACAATTTACTGACTAAGAATTGTGGCCAAGAAGTAGAAGAAAGCATGAATGAAGGAATGAATGAAAGAAAAAGCATGGAGTCAGTAAGACCTGGGTCCTAGTCTGATAGCTATTATTTCTTGATCAAGGGCAAATGATTTCTGGATGTTTCAGTGTGTCTACAATTTAATCACTGCATTGATATAGGTTATGATGTGTAGCTACAGGGAATTCCCACTTAACAAAATCCTTCTAAAATGTGTGAAGGAATATTCCCTTCTGCCAGAGGAAACTATAACAATTCTACCCATCAAACTATTTTAGCTTCTACAAGTGTCAAATTTGTAACATTTATTATAGGGTAATAAACACCATCTTATTTCATGAGAATTAGAAAACCTGAGTTCTAGTTCTGGCTTCACCCCTTACTAGATTGGTTATTTTGGATCTGTTCATTTATTTCTTTGAACATGTGTCATCTATTTAAAAAAAAAAAAAGAGGTGAAATTTTGCCTTTCCCACCTATTTTAGAGTTCTTGTTATTAGGATAAAATAAGATTCATGTGTAAAAGCCCTTTGCAAAACTATGGAGTGCTGTGCTACAGCAATCAAGTGGCACAGTGGAATCCTGAGTTCAAATTCAGCCTCAGATGTCATTTAAGTCATTTAACCCTGTTTACATTAGTTTCCTCATCTGTAAAATGAGATGGAGAAGGAAATGGCAAACCATTTCAGTGTCTTTGTCAAGAAAACCCTAAAGAGGGTTACAAAGAGTTGTACACAACTGAACAGAAAAAAGGAGTGTCATGTAAAAAATTCTCTTATAGAAAATACACAAATTTTGGCAAAATGGTTTTGCCATTTAAAAATGGAGTCAGGTTCAGTTGGCACAGGTTGATGATAGTACAGAGATGATGAGGCTTTGCAAATGCATGGTACAACTAGAGGAGGATATGGATAGCCTTGTGCCTATTCATAACTATCACTGGAAAAACAGTTTAAAAAAAAAAACAAAACAGGACCCTACTCTTGGAAAACACAGGGCTATAATTCAAAAATAACAGGCTAGCAGCCTGAGGAAGGTATATGTGTTTTGCTTTAACTGAGTGTTAATACTTACATTATAAATGAATCATTAATGAATAGTCAATTGTATCTATTATAGGAAGGAAAAGAGGGAGTTAGAAAAGGAAATGTCAAGCAATATATCTTGGATGTTCAGTGCTCTGAGCTGCAGACAGGTAGCTTGTTGAGAAGCAAGGGCAATCAGGTAATAGAGAGGGCAGGGCCATTTGCCCTGGGCTGAAATTTCCAAGATGGTCTCAGATTAGGCAAAGAACCACTTCCTATGGGACAAGAGGGTTTACAGACTTAATATCAACTATGACCTTTATCTGATTATTTTGAGTTTCACAGTTTTCTTCCTTATATCTCTTCTAAACCTAAACAGATAACTGTTGTTAACACCTTCCATCCTGCCTCCACCTTCATTCCTCCAAATCAAATGGTCTGTTTATTCTAACCTGGAGACACAGTCATAAAGGATAAGTAAAAATAATGTAGGAATATTTACCAAATAAGATTTTAAAAAAAATCTTTGATAATGACCTCATCACCCAGCACAGGTGTGTTCATTGTATGTAAATAGCTTTCATACACATTTGTATCACTTCTGGAAGTAATGGCACCTATAATTTGCTTGTGAAATATTGTTGAAAATTTAAATTTAGACTTTGTTTCTTAGCTAAATAATCAATGGATCTGAGAATCAAATAATAGGAAAAGAACAGCATATTGAACTGTTCAGTTTGTTTTTTAGTCTTGTCCGACTCTTCATGACTCCATTTGAGAAACTCAAGTGATTTGTCATTTCCTTCTCCAGCTCATTTGAGAGATGAAAACAGGGTTAAATGACTTGCTTAGTATCACATAACTGGTAAACCTCTGAGGGCAGATTTAAACTCAGGAAGATGAGTCTTCTCCAGGTCTAATATTCTATTCATTACAACATCTAACTACCGTTGCAGATGAAGTTGTAAATCATATGGTACTTCAGTAATCCCATACTGCCCCTTCAAACAAAGACCGATTTTTAAAAAAAAAATTTTTTTTGAGTCAGAATTAAGTGACTTGTCCAGAGTTATATATCTATACTACATGTTTGAGGCTGGATTTGAACTCAGGTTCTTCTGACTCCAATTTCAGTATTCTATCTACTATGCAACCTAGTTGTCCCGTATATCAAATATATCCCATATATCAAATATGTCCCATATATCAAAAAAGTATATCTTTTTTATAATATAAGTGTACTTTTGATGATTCTGTATGTTTATAGATCATAATTACTGTCTCTGAAAAAGATTGTAGGTACTCTAATAGGGATGGACATAAATAGGCTGTTGCAAATTACCAAAAAAGAATTGTGTTTATGATATTCCTCATTTTCTAATATCAGTCAGATTATAGGTATGGCAATATGGGGTGGTAGAAAGACCTCCAGACTTGAATTTGGGAGACATACCTGTGTGAGCATAGGTGAGCAAGTAATTTAACCATCCTGGGACTGAAATTTCTTATTTATAAGTGAAAATAAAGAGGCAGAATGTCTAAGAGGACAGAGAACTGCCTTCAATTAGGAAAAGTCAAGTTCAAATCTTGATACTATTGAGAGTATGACCCTGCCCCTAGGTACCTACCTGAGACTTTAAATTGAAAATTAATTACGATTTTCTTTTGGTAGAAGTTCCTCTCTGGGGGATAGAATCATGGGGATTTGGACGAAAAAATAGAGATAACAAACAAGAGCTGTTGCAAAAAAAAAAAAAAAAAAAAAAAGTAGTTTGTATACCTTAAAATGTGAGCTATGGTTTTAGAGTGCAATTGGGTGGCACAATGAGCAACTTGGTGGTTCAGTGGATAGAGTGCCACCCAACTGCACTCTATAAATAGAATAGAACTCTATGGCTTTTATATGGTCTATCATGTTTCTGGTGAGGGACGGTACCAAAGAGTAGTATCTGGTTAAATTAAATTCTATTTCTTTCTCCTACCCTTTCAATTTAACATTGTTTTAAGGCGCTGTTTCACACAGTTGTTTTTGCTCTGTCTCCCATTGGCTAGAATTCTCCCAGGTAAGCAAAAATGCACCTGGCAATGTTACCTCCAAACCGCAATCACTTTATCTTTAACTTTAGAATAATAACATTAGTCACTGGTGCTTGAAGACATACATTCATTCTTTTTATTGTTCTGTGATGTTTCGGGGTCCCTTTCTGTTTGCCAATACATATATTTTTTTATTTCCATAACAATAGTGTTCTCCCTATTCAAACCATATGATTTTCAATATAATAAAATTTTCTGTTAAGCCAAAATCCAAAAATTCTCTTAGCATTAGAAATGCACTAATGAGTAAAAAGAAAAAAAATTTTAAAAGACTTTTGATACAGTTCTTAAAACTACTGGTTTCTTTAGACTACTATTCCCCCCCTTTAGTGAGACTATGTGATAGAATGCCCCCAAAAACATTCTTTCATGTAACTCTTTTAGCAACTTTATCTTTTAAATGGTTCATTGCATTTAAATAGTTTAACACATCCTCTTCAAATATATAGTTTACAGTAGTTGCCAGTTTCAAAAAAGTGAACAATATCGAACAGATTTTTTTTTTTTTTTTAGAAATTTGTTAACAAAAAAGGGAGTAATTGTGGCATAATGGAATAAGCACTGACTTCAGAGGTTCACGTGTCATGTTGTCATGCTCTTGTCAGTAAATCATTCTGAACTTTAATTTTTTTTAATTTGTAAAATGAAGTAATGATGCTATTACTACCAACTCTACTGGATATTGTGGAGAATGTGCCTTATAAAGTGTAAAAAGTGATTTGTAAATGAGAGCTATTAGTAGCAGTAATTGCTCATTAGGATCCTGTTGTAATCCCTCTTGGTATAGATGTGACCCTGATCCTTCAAAGTTCGGGCCGGTGGTATGTAAATTCTCAAACTGGAAAGGTTTAACTGTGATGATTCATTGCTGGAATTACATTAGCTTAGGTTGAAGTTCATGCCAAAAAGTTGACAACCAACAGATATGTTTTGGGGCCATAACAACTCATAAAACCTACTTTTTTTTTTTTTTTTTAAGATGGGCCCATGGTTGCTGAAGCATTACTCAGTTCCTGCACAGTAGATCTTTATGTTTCTCTTCGTGCCTTGTCATGCATCAGTGCCGTTCCTTTCTTTTTTAATGACTCAAATAAGACGATATCTACTTTAGAATAAAAATTCTTGGCATGGAGTAGGAGCCATACGTCCTCCCCATCAATTATATAATTCAGTTTTCTCTCAGGATCCTATTATAATCTTGGTCAGAAAATAAAGAGTGCCTAGATACTTCTTCCTTCTCAAAGATCTTGAGGGTCACCTCTACAATATTCTCTCAGAAAAGAAGAAATGGGGAAAGAGGACAAAGAAAAGAAGGGTAGGCTAGGCCCCAAGTCCCCTGGTGTATTGATCATGATGCTCACAAATAAAATAATCCAAGATGCCACAGTCTATGGATTGTGTGTTGAAGGTATAGATAAAGTCACATCATAAACTGAAGCAGGTTACCTTACGTCAGGGGCTTTGGACTGTGGCCTAGATTGAATAACTATAGTCATGGCAACCATGGACCTGGGGTGGACTCAAGAAAAAAAATTTAGGATGGGTGTTGTGGAAAAGGGGGATGTGGTAGGGAAGGAGTAGGTTGCAAAACCAGTTTTGCTAATAGCCTAAGAGAAAACTATTGCCCAGGGATACTTTTGAACTGGACCCATTTAGAGGTCAGCCTGAAAGTTGGCTTGAAAGTTGAGAGGAGACAATGAAATATGTGTGCACTGACTGTTTTATTGTCTTTTAGGTTTTTGCTCTCCTGGCAAGGAAAAGTTTACAGGTCAGGTGTTCTGGTGTGCTAGCCCATGTTGGCTAATTGAACATTTTGTTAAGCAGGGTTGAGGTATCTTCTGCTCAAACTAGAAAAAGTACAAAGAACTGGATAGGATATTTGTTTTGGGATAACCACATTTATACATCTTGTGACCCCTCAGAAAGCACGTCTGCATCTTCTGAAACAGCCATTTCCTTCTTATATATCTCGTTCTCTTTTTTCTCTTCTCTTGCCATTTATTTAAATATTTACAAGCCAAGACCCTCAGTTTGATTCCATGTCTTGGCTCTGTGCTAGGAAGGGAAGATTGTGTCTAAAGAGATGATTTTTTCTTATACAATTTCCAGTTGAATAAGAAACAATAATTACTTATATATGCCTTAGCTTTCCCCATAGATCTACTGGCTTCTTTTTTCTAGGCTCAGAGACAGGAAAATAATAGGAGTTTTTTAAAAAAATCAGTAGAAATTAGAGATGAGCTAAGAAGTTTTTCTTTTTTTAGGACTGAGTTTTAACCGCTTGAGTTTTTCTCCTGCAATTAAGTCTCACCTTCCAGCTATTACCTGTTTCCAAACCAGCTGGTCTGGTTGAAAACTGGATAAGTAGTAACTCTATGCTTATGGATAAGATAACACTTTAAGGGGGAGTAAAGAATTGGAGAAAAATTCAAGTAAGTTTTAAATTTTCTTAAGCAATTATGTAAGCCTGTGTAATTAGGATAAGTTTTTTTTTAATGAAACTTTCTGAACATTTATTGATTACAGAAACAAAAGTAAGTTTGTAATTTCCAGATACAGATTTTGTTCACTAGACAATCTAAATTCATTGTGAGAAATTTTTTAAAAATTAATTAAATTTTTTTGGTGAGTGGTTTTTACTAGGTTCATAGTTTAGAGGTGAAAGAGAAAACTTAGAGGTCATCTGCTTTAACCTCCTGATTCAACTGGTGAGGAAACTAAGGTCTAGACTAGCTAAATGACTGCTCACCATGTCAGTGCTGGGATTTGAACCCACATCCTTTCACTCCAAGTCAAACATTCTTTCTGCTGTACTGTGACATGACTGTTTTAGGTATTATATGTAAGTGAATAATATATATACTCATTTTAATAATGCCCTTCCCACTGTCTAGTGAGTTGCCCACAGTTCTCTGCATATTTACCCTACAACCAATTGGACTGAAGCCAATATGTCATTACAGATGGCAGAATGCCCAGACTGCCTTTAAAAAAGCATCCTTCTAGCTGCTAATTAAGTTTCAGGAAAGAAGATGTTCTCCTTTATATTAACAAGCATGTTGAAAAGATTGAAGGCTGATATATTAGAGGCAATGCTCTTCTTTTTGGGATTTCATGATTGAATCCAGGAGTTTTTGTGCCTAAGTTTAGAATGTTTGCTTTGGTGAGTTTGTTGTTGGTGAGTTTTTGGAATAAAGAAAATAAATGATTTTTGTACATGTTGTGCTTCAAACCCTAATCTTAGTTTATATTGCCTCTTTTTATTCCTTTTTAAATTTTTTTTTAGGGTTCTGTATATTGGCCTGGCCTGCAATACAGCTCGCTATATTTATATCTCCTATTTGGAAAATGCTTGGACTGTTCTCCCAATGGAAGTCCTTCAAGGTAAGAGACAATTTTCTGTAAAAAACCAAGACTTGAAATTATTTATCTGATTCCCTGAGCCTCGCTCATTAAAGCTCTGTGTATCTGACTAGACAAAAGCAGGAAGAATCTGCTGTTTTATATGACTTTATAGTAGTTGCCATGGAAAACGTTGACGTCAGGGTTCAGCAGTTGCCCTGAATACTGTTCTGTTTATTGATCTAAACAAAGCTAAATGTGATCCACACCCTTGTTATTAAACAAAGACAGAGGAGCTCTGGCAATAAATCCATAGGTGTAGCTTGCGGTGTATGCCCTCATCTGAAACAGTTGACCAATAATTTTATTGTTCAAATAGAATGGATTGAACTTGCATTATTTGAAAGGGTTAAATATACTTAGAGAAAAAAGTTTCACATGCACAATTATTCACCTTGTATTATTCAGTCCTGCCTAATGATTTATTAACTAAAGTTTTAAACAGAAAATTTTAGCCTTTTATTTTCCTTACCTTAAAAGAAATTCTAGCCTAAATTTTCATCTCTGCTTTACTCTACTGTTTTCTCTTGAGAATTTTAACATGACTAGCTTTGAACTGGAATGAAGAAAAACTGGCTTATAACTCCTGAAAATGGGAAGGAAGCAATGTCATTTAAGGCTGAACAAAGCACTTAGTAATGTGTTATTGAAAAGATTTATTCAAGGGAGTCATATGGCAAACAGAACTCTTCTATCTTTATCCTCCATAATGCTCTGCAACAAAATTTCAGGGAGCTTTTCACATGTATAAACATCATGGTGTCATGGACATTGAGATGGTAGGGATTTCTAACCATCAGATAAAGCCATCTCATTTCAAAAATGAAGAATCTAGTATCCATGGAGGGTCAAGTGACTTGCCCACTGTTGCAAAGGTACCAGATGTTTCACACATTCCCTCTTCTCTTTTCCAATACTGGTACCACCTGAATGCAGATCCTTCTTGCCTCATTTTTGGGTTATTGAAATAACCTGCCTGTTGTCCTGTCTGCCACAGGGCTCTCCCTACTGTAGTCCATCCTCTCTTCAGCTATCACAGTGATTTTCCCAAAGCACAGATCTGACCATATTACCATCACCGCCATCCCAAATAGAATTCAGTGACTTCCTACCACTTGGGAACCCCCTGTTTGGCATTCAGTGCCCTTCGTGACCCTTCTCTTGTTCAGTCTTCTTGCTCCTTATACTCTGTCTTGTGCTCCAGTGACTCTGCTGTTCTTGGAACAAGACATTCCATCTCCTAACTCTGGAAATTTTCACTGGCTGTCCTCTCTGCCAGAAGTTCTCTCCCTCCTCATGTCTGCCTCTTAGCTGCCATGGCTTCCTTCAGATCCTATCTAAAATGTGCGGGTGTCCAGAGAGAACTAGCCCCTTTGATGTGAAGACTTGGTGAGTCCTTTTCAGAGCTGCTTACCCCCCCCTCTGTCACCCAACTCTCATCTCTGGCTCTAAGAAGCTTTAGTGTGCTTAGTGGGCACCCCCTGGTAAAAATGTCTCAGCAGATGGGCTAAACCAGATTGAGGGTAAATAACAGACCTCAAATCCATCCGTGAGTTAGGATGATGTCTACCCCAAGCATGTGAAGACTTCCTTCCATTGGAATAGACAGATAAGAACAATTTATTCCAACGGCCATGAAAGCAACTAAAAGAGACATTGTGGATTTCTTACAGCTTGTTCAGACATCAAAGATGTCAAGGTCATCTGTGGCATCCCAGAACATCAAAAGTCTTGACTTTGTCTTATTACTGGATTTCAGGATTTCTCTGGAGAGAAAGTAAGACTGATGACTTTGTGCAACTTTGCTTCACTTGCACATGACTCAAGACATCACCCTATGATGTCATTGATCATAAATGAAGGACTAACAATAAGGTCCCTCCTAATTCGGGAAGCTTTTCCCTATACCCCTGAATTCTAGTGCCTTCCCTTTCTTGATTATCTGCAATTTGTCTCTTAGTAGCTTGTTTTTATGAATTTGATAATGTAGTTTGATAGTTTGATGTTTTCTTTTTCATTACACTATGAATGACTTCCTTTTTTCCTTTCTTTGTATCTCTAACACAGTACAGTGCCTTGCATATAGTAAATGCTTAATAAATATTTATCAATTCATATTGACTAATTTATTCCTTAATCTTATGACTCTAAAACCAGTTCTTTTTCCGTTGTACCATGGGGGTGAGGGGAAGAGCCAGGCCCAATGTTGCTAGTTGGTTTGCCATTTGTATATTTATTGATTTATTTGTCATAGTATATTAGAATCTACACAATGTCTGCAGAAGGCAAGGACTCCTAGACCATATATTTTCCTCTTCAGGACTTTATATCCTTTTTTTTTTAATTTAAATTCAAATTTAAATTTTTTAATTATTTTTTATTAAAGCTTTTTATTTGTATAACATATATATGGATAGTTCCCCAGCATTGATCTTTACAAAGCTTTCCATTACAAATTTTACCCCCAGTCCCCTCCTCTCCCCTAGGTGGCAGGAAGTCCACTACATGTTAATAATGTTGAAATACTTGACAAGTTGTGCAAGAAAAATCCTATCTACAAGAAAAAAAAAAGAAAATCAGAGAAAGGAAACACAATGCAAGCAAACCTCAATAGAGAGCATGAAAATGTTATGTTGTGGTCCATATTTCATATCCCTCTCTCTGAGTGTGTATGGCTTTCTTCACTGAACAATTGGAACTGATTTGAGACAATTCTTTGTTGCAGAGAGCCATAGGACTTTGTATCCTTAAAAAAAATTAATATGAATCATGCAAGATCATAAATGTGGAAATATATTTAGAAGAATTGCACATATTTAACCTATATTGAATTACTTGCTGTCTAGGGGAGGGAAGTGGGGAGGGAGAGAAAAAAATTTGGAATACAAGGTTTTGAAGAGTCATTGTTGAAAACTATCTTTGCATGTATTTTGAAAATAAAATGCTATAATTTTTTTAAATGAACTATTCAAGAATGGATAACTTGATTATATTAGTCATGAAAGGTGAATATCCTCTTTCAGTTTTGCTTAACTTAGGTACAAGGAGGGGGCAAAGAAATATATTATGATCTCTTGATCAGTTTGTAATTTCAATTTTTGTTGAGAATCTCAAACTGTTTACAGATAATATTTTATAATAGCAATGTTCCCACTAGGATACCTAGGGCCTAAAGAAACATTTTTGTTCAGTGACCAATTGGGGGAGGAAACAACCAAAAAAACTTTTAAGAAATTCTGTTTCCTTACAGCAGGTTACATTTTTTTCTTCTGAATTTCAGTTCACAAATTGTGGTTTGGTGGCTCATGGTTTCTTTTATCTGGTGTTAGTAGAACCCCACTTAATGACTCACAGCAGTTAAAAGGAGGTTCTCTAAATATGTAGAATCAGGCCTTAGTGCCTGCTGATTCAAACAGAAAAATCCATGTGACAGTTTTCAACAAAGCCACTTTTGTTTCAAAAACTGGACAAGATGGTTCCATTCCCTGAAGGACTGAGGGTGTACCCACTTGGCTGAACCAGCCCAAACCGTCAGACTTCCCTTGATCTGCTGATGATACCATGGAAAATTATAATTCATCTATCCACAGTATGAGCTTTGAGACTATAGTAGATCTTTTATAAAGAGATTAACTGAGTTGGTCTGAATTGTCCCTTCATTACAACCATTTTATAACTTTCAAGTCCCTTCCAGGCTTATTATTGTTATTATTTTTATTGTTGTTGATCTACATAAATAACTGCATTATAGAGGCAAATGTCACATAGTGGATTGAGAACTTGCACCAGAGCCAGAGAACCAGCCCTGCCAAAGGCTGTGTGACCCTGGCCAAATCACTAATCCCTTAATGCTCCAGCTAATTTTTATAAGATTTAAAGATGCTGGGCAGGTTTAGCTTTGAATTGATAGAGGAATTTTCCTTTTCCATGAGTTTCTAGACAGTAAAATCACAAGTCATATTTTAAAAAATAGTGTTAATTAGGATTCAGAAGATGCAATAGAATATGAATAAATGCCAGAGGTATTTTCAGCTTTAAAGAGCTCCCTCCCTCATTCAGAAAGGGAGAAGAACCCCTTACATATTGGCTTACAATATTACAGAGATTATCTAACCAAAGGGTTATGAAGTATCAAGAATGAAGGACCAAGTCATAAGAATTCCCTTATAATCACTAGTAGGAGATACAAACATTATTTTTCCCTAGCCTTCATTCCTTTATATCCATACTGGAAGGTCTACAAATGATTAGCTTGTGTTATTAATAGTCTTCATCATCTCCATCCTCCCCCTCCCCCTAGCACAAACCCTATAATAATTGCAGAGAGAGCATACTGGTTGTGGAGTCATAGAACTTGAATTTCAATGTCAATTCCTCTGCTTACTGTCCATGGGTAATAAGAACCTTAGTTTCTTAATCTCTAAAAGGAAGGAGCTGGATTAAATCACTTCTAGGGTCCTTTCACCTCTGGATATATTACTCTGTGATATGATGAACTAATATCCCAGGATTGGTATCTGGAAATGATGAAAACAAAAGATGTATCATATCTGTCAATCAATAAGCATTTATTAAGCACCTACAATGTTCCAGACACTACACTAAGTGCTAGTGATAGAAAATGAAGCAAAATTCAGTCCCTGCCCTTGAAGAATGAGACAACAAAAAACGACATATGTACCAACAGGCTATGTATAAAATAGATAGGAAATAATAAGAAGGAAAGCATGAGAATTAAGGGATGATAGAAAGAACTTCCTCTAGAAGACAGGATTTTAGTTAAGATTTAAAGGAAGCCAAGAGGTAGAGATGAGGAGAGGGGCATGTCAGGCACTGGAGACAACCAGAGAAAATGTCCAAAGCTAAGAGTTTGGAGTATCTTGTTTGTGGAACAGCAAGATGGACATTGACAATGGATCAAAGAGTATGTGAGGCGTAAAAAAGACTGGGGAAGTAGAAGATGGCTGGGTTAGGAAGGTCTTTGAATGTCATTAGAGCTGCCCTTCATCTCCAATTGCCACTTGTATCCTTTTGGCTTCACAAGGTGACAATAATGGTTGCATTCCTGATTACCCTCTGTCTCTGGTACCTCTTGTCAATACTTTATCATATTATATATTTAGAGGTAGATGTAATTTTTGAAATTGTTTTGTTTAATCCTCTTATTTTTTAGATAAAGAAACTGAGACCCAGAGTTTTTCAGGGACTTGTATTATAGGTAGTAGATCTTTAAAACCAGCTATTATGTCACTCTTTCAGGACAATGATTTTTCTCAGGTAGTTTGTGATGAGGATGTGGGGAAAATTGATTTTTCTGCTGTGTTGGACTCAGCTGTTAATAGATAGCTACAGAGGGGATAAATTAAGGGGAGTCTGCAGACTGAAAATAGTCTTATATAGTTTCTGCTATCTTAAAGACAAAGTCTCATTTTTTAAATGAAATTTCCCATCCTTATACATTTATTGTTGCATAATAAATATTACATAAATGTTGGTTTTGAGGGACTAAGACTTTTCTTATTGTCTTCCCACATCCAATGACTCAGATCACCTTCTTGCTATAATCTAGAAGACAGTTGACATTTAAGTGCCTGGAGTATACTCAGCTGTACTGGAAATATCCAGTAAATGATATTAAAGAGGTAAGCTAATGGAGGAGAGGAAGACACTAGAGACAGGAAAAACTTAAATACTTTTAGCTAGGGTCAGGGATTTAAAGTTTGACTTGATTTGATTACTCAAGT
>JAJPUD010002299.1:319720-334162 GCA_023553655.1 Myrmecobius fasciatus | reverse complement strand
TAATTTTGGGGTTTCTTTCAGGAGGTAATCAGTGGATTGTTTCAATAGTTATTTTGCCTTCTGATTCTAAAATATCAGGGCACTTTTATGATTTCCTGTAAGATGATGTCTAGGTTCTTTTTTTCATCATGGCTTTCAGGAAGCCCTATAATCCTTAGATTGTCTCTCCTGGATCTATTTTCCAGGTCAGTTGTTATTCCTAGGAAATATTTCATATTTTCTTCTATTTTTTCATTTTTTTTGTTTTTGTTTGACTGACTTGAAGTCTTGTTGAGTCATTCGCTTCCATTTGTTCCATTCTAACGTTTAGTGTTTTATTTTCTTCCGTTACTGTTTTTAGCTCCTTTTGCAATTGACCAATTACAATTTTTTGTTCATTGCATTCTTTTCCCATTTTTTCCATTTTTTTTTGCAGTGATCTCATTTCATTTTCCCGTATTTCTTATAACTCTCTTTTAAGATCCTTTATGCAATCTTCAAAGAAAGCCTTGTGACATGGGGTCCAGCTTATGTCTCTCTTTGGGGCTTTTTCTGGAGTTGCTTTACCTTTAGGGACCTCAGGATTTGAGGTCTGTTCTTCCCTCTCTCCATTAAAGCTATCTATGGTAAGAGTTCTTTTTGGTTTTTTATTCATTTTTTTTTTAAAGGTGTGAGGTCTGTTCAAGGCAAAGGAGGGACAGCTGCTTTAATTTGCCCTGGGGCAATTCTGTTGATTGAGTTATTTCAGGTGCTGGGCAGTTCTGCTGATTGATTGATTACTTTAAGGTGCTGTGTAATGACAGCTAAGTCCAGTGCTCTTCCGGGGTTCAGTGGTTCACAATCTATCACCACAAAAGGCAGATCTTCCAAATCACCTGCTTACAATCAGGACAGATTGGCCCAAGAGGCCCACAGAAGACTCCCAGGGGTGTGGAAGCCACAACGCTCTGACTCCTGCTCCAGCTCCCTGCCCTGGTCTCTGTGTTATAGTCTGGGTTCAGCAGACCACTCTCTGACCAATTGAAACAGACCTGTTTTGAAGTTCTTCCAGAGTATCTTCTTGTAGAAATATGTTGTACTCCAGATATTTTGAATTCTTTTACTTCAAAACCAGTCTAGAGGCTTCATCTGCTGTTGGTTTGAGGGAAGGTTAGAGGAGGTTACAGAGACTCAGGTCTGATCTCTGCCATCTTGCCTCCCTAGTAGGAGCCTTTAAAACCTCTTCTTCAGTTGGGAGTTTGGCTAGAGAAGAATTGACTTCAACTTGAGGTAAAGGGTCAATGGTTTCAGCAATGGTTAATTGAGAATGCTGTTGAAGTGTTTAATTCTTGATCAGCATATCTTTAGACAGGTCTCCATCTGGCTCCTCTTTGGTCCCTTTCTCCAAGTTCCGTGGCACTTTTTCTTTCCACATGAGAAACCCCCAAGGTTAATAATATAAAAGATCTGCTCATGAAGAATCCTTTTCAGGATTAGACCCACTCTGAGATTCTCTCTCTTTCCTTCCTCATAGTACCTTCCTTTTAATGGTATCTTTCTCCTTATTATAGCTAATTCAGTTAGTTTTCTAAACTCCCCTCAATCTGGATCTAATCTGCCAGTCAATAGCATACTCCTTTAATGATTCTTCCAAATTCCTTTTCTCCGTAACTCTATTATTCTCCCAACTCCATTTTATTTTTGTCACTCCTGGTGCCTGGTTACCTCTTATTTTGCTTGTAATTCTTCCCCTAAATAAACCTACCTTAGGCAAAGAGAATTGATGTAGCTGTTGTAGACCCCAGATGATGGTGGGTACCAACTGTTGGAGTTTGGTTATGTGAAGAGATCTTAAAAGTCATTTGGTATAACTCCTTCATTTTAGAGAGAAATACATTGTAGACTAAAGAAACTGACTTACTAATAATGGCTAATAGATAATAATAATAAATAATAAATAAATAAAATAAATAATAATAAAGGCTAATAATAAATGACAAGAATTAACATTACAACTCTGGTCTTTTTGAAAAGAGGATTTTTTTAAGAGCTAAAAATGATCTGTTGAGAGTTAACATAATTGGTTCCATTTTGTCCTGCATTTGTCTATTAAAAAATTTAATTAAGTGATGTGCCCAGCTCCACTTAATGAATTCCCATACTTCCTTTGATTCCCAACTAAACTTTATCTTTTACTGGAAGCCTTCCCTATCCCTTCTTAAATATAGTACCTTTTCTATTTATTTGGTACTTAATATATCTTGCTTTGCTTCTAGTCTCCCTCTTTAAAAGGAAAGCTACCAGAGAGTAGGGGCTATCTTTTGCTTTTTTGTATCCCTGAGGACTTAGAATAGTGCCTGGCACATTGTAGGCTTAAGATTTGTTGATTGCTTGATACCCCAAACCATCACTATTTTCTATTACTCTTTACCTCCCATCAAAAGAGGACTTTGATAAACCTAGGAAATTGTGCTCTATCTTGTGTGACTGAATTTGTAGTATACACTTAAAATTTTTAGATTAGTGGACTGATAAAGGTCTAAGACTGCTTAGGTCTAAGATGAATAGCTTTGCTGACTAGGACATCTACTCTCCTTTGAAATAAATTATTAAGAGGATGCTCTTTTGTTAAAAGTGCCTTTTCCCTTTAAGAGAATTTTCTTTCAGCTCTTCAGAACCAACAGTTTTCCAAGGAGCACATCTCTTTTGTTACTCTCTCTGGGCCTCTGAAGAGTCTAAGAGAATTAATTCGATTTTCTGTATTATTAATAGTTTTTCTCTCAAAATAGTGGTGTATTACAATTTCTTTGCTCTATAAAAAGGTAAGGACAATGACCAAAATAAAAGACCAAAAGTTCCTACACATCAATTTTAGGCTGAGAAGTACATCAAGCCCAAGTCTGCCCTCTTCCCCACTTTTACCTATAGTAGGAAGTTGGGCTGGATTAATTGTTACTTCAATTTGTGCTTTTAAGAAAAAAATCGGGTGGGGCAGCTAGGTGGCGTAGTGGATAGAACACCAGCTCTGAAGTCAGGACGACCTGAGTTCAAATGTGGTTTCAGACAATTAACATTTCTAGCTGTGTGACCCTGAGCAAGTCACTTAACCCCAATTGCCTCATGAAAAAAAAAAAGGAAAAAAGGCTTTAAGTTCACAGCCATAAAAACCTCCTTGTATATAATGAAGTTCTTTTGCCACTTCTTAATCTTACATATACTTCTCAAGCTAGCTTTTTGTAACATAGGATCATAATCTAGAGCCAGAAGAGTTCCCAGAAGCTGTCTGGACCAATTCCCTCATTTTACAGATTATTAAACTTAGGTAAAATAATAATCATAATAGTTAATGTAGTGTTTTAAATTCTGCAAACTCCCCCCCTCCCCACACACACACAAAACCACCACCCTGAAAACTAAGGGAGCACCTATTGGGAATTGTCTAAAACAGTTACAATGTGTGAATGTAATGGAAATAAGAAATGACAAAAGGAACAATGTCTGGAAATAGACCACTACGAACTAATTTAGAGTGAAATAAGCAGAACTAGAACAATTTGTAGGACAGAATTATAAAGAAAAAAATAATTTTGAAAGATTTTGTAACTCTCATCAATGCAAAATCAGGATTCCAAAAGACCAGAGATACCATATGGCTTGATTTAGACCTAAAACAAATGAAATGTATATTTTTGTTCTTGATCAATATGGAATTTGTTTTGCATGTCTTGTATTCTTGTGCGGTTTTCTTTCTTTTGACTCGGGAGAAAGTGGGAAGGAAAGAATGAATGCTTATTAAATTAGGGGAAAAGATAATAAATAAATAATAAAACTTGAAACACATTTTACATACACAGTAAATTACTTGATCTTCGAACTAGGGCTGGAAAGGGCTCTCATTTTAGAGATGAGGAAAATTAGGTCTAGAGAAGTTTCTCGGAAGGTTAAGTATCAAGAGTGAAATTTGAATCTAGATCCTCTTTCGCCGAAGATTATGACGCGAATCATGATTTCCTTTCCTCCAATTTCTCAAATATGTTTATCAGATGGGAAATTATGCCCGCCCCATCCTGTTTTTCTGCAAACATTCTCAGTCTTCATGACACTCCATCGTCTGGATCTAGAGAGCCTGTAGCCACAACCTCCTCTAGCAGCCCCAAAGAGGACTAGTTGCAGAGCATCGAAGCGGACAAAGCAAAGCTTTCCAAAAGGCTGAGCAATCCCCCCGAAAAGAATTTCTCTCAGGCCCGCCCCAGGGGAAGGAGGCGGAGCGGGGCGGGGCGAAGAGCCGCGAATGCCGTCCTACGTAATTAGTCACGTGCCTCTTTTCAGTCCTTACCCAGAATCTATTCTCCCCCTAACCGGAAGTCACCAAAGTCTAATCGGGCTCCTCCCACTCTGGTCGACGTCAAACTCGGTATCTATCACTGCTCCACTCCCACTTCTTGCCTCAGGGGAGGTCCTCTTTTTCATTGAGCTTCAACTTGGCGTCTTCTGCTCCCTGTGGGTGAAAAAGAGGACGAGTGATTAAATTCTATTCAAGGTTGCTGGTGGTCCGAGTGGCTTAATTAGTGAAGAGAAATGCTGTAATTGGAGCCCAAGCCCTTCTCTTTCTCCTCTCCCCCCCTCCTCACGGAATGTGCTCTGGTTAGTTCCGCCGGGACTCACGGCGGCCCCGCCCCCCTCTCCCTTGTCATTGATGTTGTTGTTCTTGTCAGTGCCGCAGCAGCGACAGCAGCCAGGAGCCCGAGCCAGAGCCGCCTGGGCAGCGCGGCGGCGGCGGAGGGAGAAGGAGGATCCGGGAGCCGGCGGTCGGCGGCGGGTCTGGATGGCTCTGTGTGGGCAGGCGGCGGGCGCTTCGTCGCTGCCCAGCGAGCTCATCGTGCACATCTTCTCCTTCCTGCCGGCGCCGGACAGGCTGCGGGCCTCGGCCTCCTGCTCTCACTGGCGCGAGTGCCTCTTCTACCCGGCGCTCTGGCCCCAGCTCCGCCTCAGCCTTCGCGTCTCGCCGGCCGAGCGTCCTCGACTCGACTTCCTCATGCGCAAGTGCGGCTGGTTCGTCCGGGAGCTGCGTGTCGAGTTCGCCGCGGAGAATTACCTGACCAGCGGCGGCGGGGGAGCTGCTGGAGGCGGCGGCGGCGGTGGTGGAGGCGGCGGCGGCGGAGGAGGAGGAGGAGGCACAGAGAGCGACCCGGGAACTGGAGTCGGCAGGGAGGAGGCCGAGGCTCTGCAGCTCTCCACCGGCTGGCTAGATGTGCTGCGCACCTACCTGGAACTGGTGCTGTGCGTCCTAAGCAGTATCCGGAACAACAGGTAAGGGACTCTGCTCCACGTTCCACCTCCCTGCCTCGGCAGAGAGGGGGAGGGCCGGGATACCCCCGTGCCCATGGCTCATTTCCCAACCCTAGTATCTTGGACCCCGGAGGTGGCGGTCTCCCTCACTTCCACCCTCAGGCTGCCTGTTTCTGAGCTTCCCGCTTCGGAGGCAGAAACCAGGTTGAAGGTCCTCCAAAGCCGCGAACCTTTCCTCAAGGCGGAAAAGAGGCGCACTGAACCCAGGCACACTCCAAACATTTATATGCAGGGGAGAAGTCACCCAGCTTCTGCTGAACTACAAATCTTTTCCCTGCCGGGGACAGCGCCAACCTCTGCTTTTAGCTTTAAAGGAGGACTAAGACTATTTCATTTTTGGCCGACTAGGTAGGGATGGACAGAACTGACAAGTGATGGTGTTCCTCATTTTGCAAATGGGGTAGTTGAGCACAGAAGATGTGAGGGAAAAGCTCACAGCCAGGGTAGTCTTGGGAGAAGCAGAGGATAGTCCTGGAGTCTCCATACTCTCAGTTCCTGCACTGCGCAATTGCTGGAGGGGGCTGGAGGGGTGGGGGTGGGATATAAGGATTGGTAAGAGAAGTGCTACAGGTGTGTCGGGACTGAAAATGAGGTGTCAAATTGGATAGGGTGTTGGACTTGGAATTTGGATTCCAAATACAGTTTTGGACACCAATTTACCTATATGACCCTAGATAGAATAGATTGTTTCAGTTTCCTTATCTGTAAAAAACAAAGGGGGGGGGATAATAATGGTAGACCCTACTTTATCGGGTTGTTGTAAGAATCAGCAGGAACTTTATATAAAGGTACGGTTGGCAGATCCATTTTCTGACTATTTGGATCAAACGAGAAAGGGTATTTTTGAGGGAAAAATGATGTTTGGGAAGGCTTACCAATTTTATCCTAACTCGTCTCTATTTGTATCATTAGAAGTTGTATCCTGGGCAGATTGGTGTGCCATATGTTAGTATGAGTGACTTTGGGTAACTGTTTTAAGATTTTTGCATTAGCTTTGTCCAAATTCTGAGATAAGGCACACCATCTCCTCTCCTTCCATCATCTTTGTACCAATATCTATGTACCTTCCGTAGGATGTCTTAGGGAGACATGGGAACACTAGAGGTTGGGGAAAGTCCGTGATTCATGCTAAGACATTCTTAACTCTCTTAACCTAAGGATCTACAGCTAGGTAAAAGGGGTCTAATTTAAATTCAGGTCATGCATGACCCTGGCCCTATCATATCACTCCAAGTATGTTCATGCCAGAAATAAACAACTTGAAGCACAATTATAAAGATACACTTTAAACAAAGTTATTTTTCACTCCATCTCCTCCCCTTTTGGAAGGAAAAAAAAAAAAAAAAACCTTTTAAGGCCATATAAAAATGTATGGCTAATTTTGTATTTTGAGTATCTCCTTATCAGAGGTGGATAGTATTCATCATTGTTAGTTTTTTGAACTAGATAACATTCATCATTGTTAGTCTTTTAAACTAGTTCTGATCAGTCTTTCAAGAGTTTGTCTTTATAATGTTATTAGTGTATAAATTGTTCTCCTGATTCTGCTCACTTGACTCTGTAACACTGCATACAAAGCTTACCAGATTTTGCTGAAACAATCTTTTCCCTTATTTCTTAAGATTCAGTACTATTCCAGTACGTTCATATACCATAATTTGTTCATCCATTCCTTAATTGATGGCAAGCACATCCCCACCCCCATTTTTTCCCCAATTCTTTGAAACTATAAAAAGAGCTGCTGTAAATATTTCCTCTTTCTTTGATTTCTTTGGGGTATTGGCTTATAAGTGATATCTTAGTTTATCAGTGTTGGGGGCATAGTTCCAAATTATCTTCTGGAATGGCTGGACCACATAGTTCTACAAACTGCATTTAATGTACCTGTTTTTAGAAGCTCCTCACCCTCTAACATTTATCTATTTCTTTTTTCCTTTTTTTTTTTTTTTTTTTTAAATCAGCTTTGCCAATTAAGAGTGTGAGGTGGGGATCAATTACTTTGTGGTTCTTCCATTATTAGTGATTTGGAACATTTTCTTTTCATATAGTTTTTGGCAGCTTCGATTTCTTCCTTTGAAAACTTCCTGTTCATATTCTTTGGCCATTTATTAATTGGAGAATGACTTTTATCCTCTCAAATTTGGACCAGTTCCATTTATATCTTAGAAATGAAACTTTTCAGTTAACCAATTTTCTTCTAATCTTAATTGCATCTAACCTACAACTTAAAAAAAAAACCTAACACATTTTTATTTTTCTCAATTGATGAAAATCCTCTCACTCCTTTCCCTCCCCAAATGAAAAAGAGAACCAGAATAATATACTTTTAATCCCATCTCTTCCCTCTTTTTTCTTTAGCTTGGGAAATAGGTCACACATCCCACTATCAAGCATCATTTTTCATACAGCTGTACCCCATTAGTTCTGCAGAGGTTTCATATCACCTTTTGAATTTTGTTAAAGAGCTGATCCCATCTGCTGCTTCTTAACTTTCTACTAGCTTGCTTTTAAATGTGTGTGTATAGTAAAATGTAATGTTTATAGGCATCATTTTCTACTAGTAGTATTGAAAGATTTTTAATTGATTATATCCATGGAGTCTCCACTGTTGGGAGTTTAATTGGGCTGAATGAAATACATCTCAAATACCAAACTGTTTAATCCTTTATTTTTAAAGTATAGATCAACAGCTACAAAAATGAAGGAAGGAAATTTGTATTTTAAGTTTTCTCCTTTGAAAGTATCTTAATGTTATTAGCTCTCAACAGCTTTATTGACAGATAGGGCTCAAGTTAAGCTTTTTATTTTATAGCTTTGGTATTTATATTATTTAATCACTTGAAATATTGACTTGAGATCATTGACCCAGTGTAAAAAAAAAAAATTAGCAAAATAATTCTGAGTGTAAAGTTTGAGTTTTGAAGGATTTCAGCTGAATCTCCCTGTATAACAAACTGTTATTTTGTTTTGTGACAGTTATTTTCATCTCTTAGAAGCCGTGTTAAAACTTCAAGGACACCTTTACCCAATTGATATTTTATTTTTCTGGATTTCCAATTGACAGTGCTTAACTTAGCCCATTTATATTTAATTAAATAAATGTCTTATTGAATTGAATGCCTTTTGGTCCTTACTGGGTCACCAGCAATCTATTTCCTAAATTGCCAGATTTCTTTCCCATGGTGTGGAAAGGACAAATGGAAGTTTGGGAATTCCTTTTTGGTTGAATAGCAAAGATTGAAATATAATACTGTTTCAGCTATGTTATGGATTAACTGTCTTGAGAAACTACTATTTAGAAGTCAATTGAGTTATAGTTGAAAGATAATTGAACTTAGATTCAGAAAACTTGCTTTGAAATCTCCAAATGCTTTTCATAAACTCTACTTTGCATTACCTGCAATATAAATTTTTGTCATTTATAAAGAGAATATGTTGCCCATTAGTATTTTCTAAACAAGATAGCCTTCCTTATCAGATTGTTGACTTTATTAAGACCATATATTGTGTTTATAAGAATATTTTATCTTGTGTTCCCTATTAGAGGTTAAGATTAAGGGTTATTTCTGATTTTTATTAAATGAGATAAAGCAAAGCATGTGAAGGGGGGGGAGAGCCTTTCACTTCATATTATTTCCTCTGCAGTATGCTTTAAATCCAAAACCCCTGAAAATATTATTTTTTAAGATTTCATAATCTAGGATAGGAAATACACCTTCATTTGGGATTTGTTTGAAATTGTAGGTGATGACTTGGAAGTATTTGCTGTCTTTATATATTTATTTTACTGAACAATTTTTCTTAACTATTGTGTATTTTTGTCATTTCAGTACTTTTTTTTTTTTTTCCTTTTGCTAAGGCAATTGGGGTTAAGTGATTTGCTCAGGGTCACCCAGCTAGGAAGCATTAAGTATCTGAGGCCAGATTTGAACTCAGATCCTCCTGACTTCAGGGCTGGTGCTCTATCCACTGGGCCACCTAGCTGCCCCTGTTTCAGTACTTTTTAAAGAAATCTATTTAAGGATTAAATGTTTTGGAGGAATAAGGATGTGCTTATCCACCCAAAAAGGAAGATTTATCTAGGAAGGAGAGATGCTATTAACTCTCAACAGTAGAGACTCCATGGATATAATCAATTAAAATTGATAAACCCATTTTTTTTTCCCTGTAAGGTAGCATAAAGAAGATCATTTGAAAGGAGGGAAGAGGGATCTCCTGAAATGTACCAAACAGTCCCCTCTGCAAGTGTTAGAGAGGAGTAGTTGGTAGTGGTCTGCTATGTAGATAAGGAAGTATCTTTTGGTTCTGTTGAAAATCTGATAGGTAGCTGGAGTGGTTCAAGAATAATAGGCAAATACATAGGAAAAAAATGTGTGTGTGTATATATATATATATATATATATGTATATATGTATATATATATATACTTCATATATGAATGATTTTACATATATCTATCAATAATTATATCTAAATGGTAGCTACCTTTGGAGGGAAGGAAAAGGAAAAAGTTATACAATAGCTTTGTTATATAATTTAAAAGAAATGCCAAATTGTATATAATAGATTTGCAGTTTCATGTGTAATCAAATCTTTCTTCTCTCTCCCCACCCCCCTATCATTCTACTATGTTATGGAAATGCTTGTTCTAATTTTTTTTTTTTGGGGGGGGGGGATGAGGCAATCAGGGTTAAGTGATTTAACCAAGATTAGGTAACTAGTATCAAATGTCTGTACCAGGAAGTTGCCTGGTATTCTTTTTCTTAATTTCAAAATAAAATAAATATGGCTATAAGGGAAGTAAAGAATTACACTATAAATACAATATAAGGGTGGAATTTGCCTAAAGATCATCACTTTATATTTAGTGTTAATTAAGTAGATACTGAATTTTAGTTGTTGAGAGTTCTCAGGCTTTAGTTAAAACTAAAATAATTTCACTATTAACTGAATAATGAATATTGTATAAGACAGTTGAATGTAATCCCATTAAATCCAATGGAAAGAAACCAAACCATTTTTTAAAAAAAATGGGGAAAAAACTTTTAGTTAAGGCTATTAAGGTACATTGTTTTAAACTGACAGTTTATTTCAGAACTCTGAATTTTTAAAAAATTCAGTTGACATTAGGACATAACAAATGGCACTACTGAAGGCTAAGCAGACTCAAAACATTTTAATTCTAAGATCTACATTGACATGAATTTCCTAATAATTGTTCAGTCATTTCAGTCATGTCTGATTCTTTTATGACCCCATTTGAGATTTTCTTGCCAGAAAGTTTGTCATTTTACAGATGAGGAAACAGATAACAGGATTAAGTGACTTGCCCAGAGCCACACAACCTGTAGATGATGTCTGAGATCAGATTCTAACTAGGGAAGATGATTCCTCCTAACTCCAGGCTTAGCACTCTATCTAATGCCCCTCCTAATCGCCCCTTTTCTAGAGGTAATTTGACTTAAAATAATTTTATAAACACTATTTCAGCTTTTGTCCTTTCAGAATAGAAAAGTAATGGGAAGCCTTTCTCAACTCTTCTTAATTCTCTCTTCTCTGTTATTTATTTCCTACTTAAAGATTTTCTCCCCCTGATTAGATAGTAAACTCCTTGAGAGAAAGGCCATTTTACTCTTTTTACCTCTTACCTATCTTTGGTACTCAGCTGAATGCCTAGCTCCTAGTAGGTACTTAGGGTTTATTATTGCCTTTCATTGACCAACACCTAACACCTATACCAAGATAAGGCCAAAATGGGTTGGGTGATACTATAAAATTAGAAGAACTAGGACATAGTCTACTTCTTAGATCTGGGGAGAAGGAAGGAATTTATGGCCAAAGAACTAGAGAGCATTATGAAAGGCAAAATGGATAATTTTGATTATATTAAAAAAAATTTTGTAGAACCAATGCAACCAATATTAGAAGGGAAACAGAAAATTGGAGGAAAATTTTTAATCCACAGGCTCTGATAAAGACTTCATTTCTAAAATAGAGAATTGACTCAAATTTATAAGAATACAAGTCATTCTCAAACTGATAAATGTTTAAAGGATAGGAACAGACAATTTTCAAAGAAATTGAAGCCATTTCTAATCATATGAAAAAATGTTGTAACTCACTATTGAGATACCACTACATACCTCTCAGATTGGCTAAGATGACAGGAAAAGATGATTGGAATGTTGGAAGGGATATGGGAAAACTAGGACACTGATACATTGTTGGTAGAGTTGTGTGAGCCAACCATTCTGGAGAGTAATGTGAACTATGCCCAAAAGGCTAGCAAACTGTCAATACTCTAATCCAGCAGTGTCTATATTGGGTGTGTATCTCAAAGAGATCATAAAAAAGGGAAAAGGACCCACATTTACAAAAATGTTTGTAGTAGTCCTATTTTTGGTGCCAAGAAATTGGAAACTGAGTGGATATCCATCAATTGGGAATAGTTAAATAAGTTATGATATATGAATGTTATGGAATATTATTGTTCTTTAAGAAATGATCAGCAGAATGATTTCAGAAAGGTCTGGAGAGATTTGCATGACCTGATGTTAAGTAAAGTGAATAGGACCAAGAGAACATTATACACAGCAACAAAATTATGAGATGATTCACTCTGATGGACTTGGGTTTTTTCAACAATGAGGTGATTCAGGACTTGTGATGAAGAGAGCCATCTGCATCCAAAAAGAAGACTGTGGGGACTGAATGTGGATCACAAAATAGTATTTTCACCTTTTTTGTGGTTATTTACTTGCTTTTTTTCCCCTCATTTTTTCTTATGCAACATGATAAATGTGGAAATCTATTTAGAAGAATTGCACATATTTAATTTATATTGAATTACTTGCTGTCTAGAGGAAATGGAGAGGAAGGGAGAGAATTTGAATCCCAAGATTTTGCAAGGGTGAATGTTGAAAACTATCAGCATGTATTTTGAAAACAAAAAAGCCTATTAAAATGTTAAAGGTAATGCTTTTGATTTCACATGTATAGTTGATATCACATTTCTTTGGTAGGAGAGGAAAAGAGGAAGAAAATTCGTAACTCATTTTTTTTAAAAGAATGTTAAAAATAAATAAGGAAAAAATTTTTAAAGAAAGAAAAGTAATACCTTATGTACATTATAAGTTCTTGAGGTAAATTTAAAGTTTTTTGAAATATTAAATATTTCTATTCTGTTTCAACCATCCATCAATAGGGACTTCATCTGTCTTCAAGATCTCAGATTTCAAATTATTTTCTCTGACCTGCTATTGTTCTTTAGCTTTCATCAAGATTCCTACTTTGTTATGTAAATTTTAATGCTATATCATTTATCATTGCCTATCTTAGTGATACATATGTCTCAGCAATCACTTGCTAAATTGGAAAGCTCTGTAAGGTTTGGTACTATTGTTACTATTGTCTTATTCTTTTAAAAATTTAATCTTTTAAAAATCATCCCTAATAGCAAATTTAAATTTATATTGAAATCATGTCTTGTAATTCCTTGAAATTAGCGCATAACTCCATTAAAGCTAGAAGTGAAGTCAATAAAATTGAAATATCTCAACATTTCTTTCAGGATTTAAGAAGTCTCAGCAAGGAGACTTCATCTATTCTTTGTATCTAAAGAAAAAAGTAGTTTTATTCTTGCCAAGGCCAATTATACTTTCATCTTCGTCTTTAATTTCATTCCTGGTCACCTCCTTTGTGACGTTATGTATTTCTATATTATCCATATCTATCTATCTATATATATGTATGTATGTATGTATGTATACACACACATATCCTTATCTATATAGCAATAAACATGCTCATAGAGTAGGTCTTTCTTCTTGTAACTTTAAACATATTTACTCAGGTCTCATATTGCCCTGCTTCTCCTTCCAAGTACTGGTTAGTCCTTTTTTTGCTTTTCATGTGAAAAAGTAGCCTATAAATCACTCCTGCTTAATACCCACTCACTATTTTAACTCTTTGCAGTATGGCTTTTGTTTCTCCTATTCAATTGAAACTATTCCTTTATTGTACATGTTTAACCTATATAAGATTGCTTGCTAATTTGGGTAAGAGGAAGGAAGGGAGAAGAGAGAAAAAAATTTGGAACACAGTTTTACAAAAATGAATATTAAAACTATCTTCATATGTATTGGGAAAAATATATTATGGGGGGAGAAAAATTGGTGGTGGTTATCATCATTACTACTAATGATTTTCTTAGTCCTCATCTTTCTTGATCTCTGCAACATTTTATGCTCTTGATCACCTCCAGTATTCCTAATATTATGCCCATTTTCCATAATATTCATTTAGTCTTCCTCTTTTTCTTCTCACCTCTCTTTCATTAGTTCTTCCTTCTTCCATTCTCTTCAGACATTCCTCAAGATCTTTTCCTTGGCATTCTTACCTTAATATTCTCTTAGCAATCTCATTGATATCCAATACGTCAACTATTAAATTCTATGCTGGACTCCCAAATTTGTCTTCTGTCCTAAATATTCTCCTGAGCTTTAGAGCCATATTTCTAACAATCCATTGAAACACCTGAATACCAGTAAAAATAGTGATACCTCACACTTAATAAATTCAAATTAAGTTTAAGCTATCTGTATTTTCTTTTAGTGCCATAAGCAGTCTTCAATTACTTAAGTTCAAAATCTTAGTGTTACCTTTACTTCCGCTTTTAACCTATTTCTTGCCTATTATTTTCAATCGGTTACCAAGTCATTTATTAATTCCTCTTATTTCTCATATTTTCTTCTCTGTTTTCACTGCTTCCACCAAAGACAAAGATCTGCTTTTTGGGGAACAGGGAAGTTAGAATATTTAAGATGAAAGGATTTAAGATGTCGGCCTTTTAGACTTTAACGGGTTTAGGATTTATCATATCCACATGATTTATTGTAATCCTTCCTGAGAATAGCTGAAATTAACTCATTTTATTCCAAACAAATGACTGATAGCAGCTAAACCCAGATTAAAGTTTCATTCTAAAAAGATTGATAAGAATTTATGTGGAATTTAATTCATAAATTTAAATAATATCTATTTAAATAGCTGTAGTTAGAAGATAAATATAATATCAGATTAAGAAAGTGCTATAATTTTTAAAAGGATTTTGTGGAGAATGATATTTTAGATGGT
>JAJPUD010002299.1:280739-319620 GCA_023553655.1 Myrmecobius fasciatus | reverse complement strand
TAAGTAGATTAGATTTTCTGTAAAGATTGTTTCCCTGCTTTCCTTGTAATCTTGGTTGCATTGGTTTTTCTTGTAGAAAGTTTTTAAATTTAATATAATCAAAATTACCTATTTTGCACTTCATTGTGGTTTTTTATTGTTATTGTTTGTTGTTTTTGTTGTTGTGGCAGTTGGGGTTAAATGATTTGCCCAGGGTCACACAGCTAGGAAGTATTAAGTGTCTTGAGGCCATATATGAATTTAGGTACTCCTGACTTCAGGGATGGTGCTCTATCCACTGCACCACATAGCTGCCCCTACTTCGTTGTGTTCACTCTCTTGTTTGGTCATGAATTCTTCTTTTCCCCATAGATCTGAGAGGTAAACTTTTGTTTATATTTAGTTATTTTAAATGGAATTTTTCTTTCTATCTCTTGCTCCTGGGCTTTATTGGTCATATAAAGAAGTGCTGATTTATATAGATTTATTTTATATCCTGAAACTTTGCTAAAGTTGTTAATTATTTCAAGTAATGTTTTTAGTTGATACTATGAGATTCTTTAAGTATACAGTTCTATTATTTGCAGATAGTGATAGTTTTATTTTCTCATTGCCTGTTCTAATTCCTTCAATTTCTTTTTCTTTTATGGCTATAACTAACATTTCTAATATTACACTGAATAATACTGGTAATAATGGGCATTCTTGCTTTACCCTTGATCTTATTGGAAAGGTTTCTAACTCATTATCCCCATTATATGTAATACTTATTGATGGTTTTTAAAGAAAACTCCATTTATTCCTGTGCTCAAGGATTTTTTTAATAGTAGTGGGTTTTATATATTGTCAAAAGCTTTTTCTGCATTTATTGAGGTAATATAATTTCTGTTGGTTTGTTATTGTCCTGGCCAAATATGTCGATAGCTATCCTAATATTGAATCAACCTTGCATTCCTGGTATAAATCCCATAATTCCCTTGTATTTATGTTACTATATATTATCATATATTAACATTAATATATATCAATAATATATTACATATTGCTATAATCACTTAGTATTTTGTTTAAAATTTTTGCATCAGGGATGCATTAGGGAAATTGGTCTGTAATTTTCTGTATTTGTTTTAGCTCTTCCTGGTTTGGGTATCAGTACCATTTTTGTACCATAAAAGGAGTTTGGTAGGACTCCTCCACCAATTTTTCCAAATAGTTTATATAATATTGGTGGTAATTGTTTTTTAAATGTTTGGTAGAATTTATTCATGTGCCCATCTAACGCTGAAGATTTTTTTCCTTAGGGAGCTCATTAATGGCTTATTTTTTTTTCCTAAGAATTATAAGTATCATTTTCCTGAATAGGGATGTAAACTCTATTGAACCCCTTATGTTTTCTTTTCCCTTTTTAACTATTTATGCTTCTCATCATTTTTGATGTTGGAGATCAAATTTTTGGTTTAGTTCTTTTCTTATGAAAGCTTAAAATCCACTTCATTGAATGTTTTTTCCCTTGATGTGTTATACTTAATTTTATCAGATAACCGATTCTTTATTGTAGTCCTAACTTCTTTGCCAGTAGTTTTTTCAAAAAGTGATTTAAACAAACATTGATAAAATGTATATGTAATTTTTCTTGTAAAGAGGGAAAATGAGGTTTGTTTGCAGTTAAGTTTGCAAATAAGGATTCACAGAAAACTTGTCAGTTTAGATTTCTGAATTAAATGTAAAGAAGATGACAGCAAGATAAAGTAACAAGATGCACATCAGAATTGGCCACATTCAAAAATAACAAAAATGGTGTTAGGAATGCTGAGTAAGGGAGGAATTCAGGAACAGCAAAAGGGTGGTGTTATAAAAAATATATATGTATTGCAAGAAAAAAAGAATTAAAGAAGGGTTAGGATGTTTGCTTGATGTGGTTAAGATGATACCTAACAACAGAAAGAAAGCTTAGTTGCTCAACTCTGATTTTGTTAATTTTCTTTGGTAAAGAGAATAAACAGCCTTTAAATTTGAACTAATAGAACATAAATTACTTAATGTGTTTTGATAACTAAAATAAAAAGTCAGTAAGAAAATACCGAACTGCCTTCATGAATTCATGACCCCAGTCCACATAAAGTACATTCTTGAGTCCCAAAAGAATTTGCAGGTGTAATTGCTGAGAAACTCAGTGATATTTGAAACAGCATGGAAAAGAGGGTATCACAAGATTAGAGAAGGGAAAATTTTCAAAAAATGTAAGTCTAAAGTCTATAGGTCACTAAGTTGAGTTTATTGCTGGGAAAAGGTCCCAGGATCATCAAAGCAATGGTTACTAAACTATAAGAAAAGGAAACAGTCATTACAAAAAGCCAGACTGACCTAATTTCCTTTTTGTGATAAGATGAGGAGGTGGCAGTAGTTTACCTAAATTTAGCAAAGCTTTTGATAAAACATTTCTTACTATTCTTGTGGAGATGATGTAGAGATTAGATGATAACACAACTATATGGATTCATAAATAATTGGATAGTGGGAATTAGGATATTTTTAATGGTTCATTGTCAGAATGGCAGGAAGTCTCCAGTAGATCTCTTCCTAGAGTTTGTGGTTGGCCTTTATCGATGACTTAAAGACCTAGGTATTCTATCATATTTCCAGATGATACAAATTTGGGAGAAATAGTTAACACAGTGGATGAATTGAGCCAGTATCCAAAAAGACCTTATCAGTCTGTAGTATTCATTGGGCTTAGTCTATTAAGATGAAATTCAAAGGGGGAAAATGTAGTTTTACATTTGAGTATAAAAAGTCATCCTTAAAATGAAGCATGAATAGAAAGCAGTTTTTCTAAAAAACTAAGAGTTTTAATGGACTTTAAGCTCAATATGAGTCAAATATGTTGTGGCAGCCAAAAAAACTATTGTGATCTTAGCCTACATTAAGAGGAGCCTGACAGATTTGTATTTTGCCCTCTGCAGAATTCACCTGGAATATTGAATTTAGGTCTAGGCTAGTGATTTAAAAAGAACATTAATAAACTGGAGAGTAGAGAACAATGAATATGGTAAAGGACCTTGACTCCATATCATATTAGAGTTAATTGAAAGAACTGAATGTTTAGCCTGAAAAAGAGAAGATGTAGGGGTTAAATGTGTCTTCAAGTATTTGAAAGGCTGTCATGGAGAAGAGTGCTTAGATTTGTTCTTAGAGGGTAAAATGAGGGGCATTGAATGAAAGTACTAAAGAATAGGGCAGTTAGGTGGCACAGTGAATGGAGCACCAGGCCTTAAGTCAGGAAGATTAATCTTTCTGAGTTCAAATCTGACCAGAGATAATTCTTAGCTGTATGATTTTAGGCAAGATACTTAATTCTGTTTGCTTCAGTTCCTCATCTGTAAAATGAGCTGGAAGTTAAATGGCAAATCACTCCAGGATCTTTGCTTTAAAAAAATTTTTTTAAATCTCAAATGGGGTTACAAAGACTTAAGACGCTGCTAAAAGAAGTAAATTTTGATTTTGTATGTCAGGAAAAGCTTCCTAATGATTAGAGCCATCCATAAGTGGAAGGGCCCATTACAATAATCTTTGACTTTTAAAGCTCTTCATAGCCTTGCCCCTTCCTATTTTTCTAGTCTTTTTTTTCACCTTGCTCCCTTCTTCATTCTCTAGCTCTTGCAGCTTCCTTGTCCCTCACAAAAGATACACCATCTCCTAATTGTGCATTTTTTACTACCTGTCCCCATATCTGGAATTCTCTTCCTCCTCATTTCTGCCCCTTGCCATCCCTGGCTTTTTTGAAATCTCAACTAAAAATCCTACTTTCTTCAAGAAGCCTTTCCAGATATTACTTATGTTAGAGCTTCCTTCTGATATTTTTAATTTACACATTATTTGTATATAATTGTTTGCATCTTGTCTTCCCTCATGAGATGTGTTTTTTGAGGTTAGGGAGAATGTTTTTTGTAACATCCCTTCACTTAGCACAGTGCCTAGCTAGTTGTGGGTACCTAATAGATGATCCATGACTTGAGAGGTAGTACTACCTTACTTTTTTTTTTTTATTTTTTTTTTTATTATTTTTTTTAATTTTTTTTGCTTTTTGCTGAGGCAATTGGGGTTAAATGACTTGCCCAGGGTCACACAGCTAGGGAATGTTAAGTGTCTGAGACCAGATTTGAACTCAGGTCCTCCTGACTTCAGGGCTGGTGCTCTAACCACTGTGCCACCTAGCTGCCCCTGCGCCACCTAGCTGCCCCAGTACTACCTTACTTTTGAGGTCTTCCAAACAGATGCTGGGTCACCAGTTTTCAAGTATGTAATTTTAAGATTCCGTGTGTGTGTGTGTGTGTGTGTGTGTGTGTGTGTGTGTGTGTGTGTGGACTAGCTGGTTTACTAAAGTCTTAAACTCCAGAATGTTTTGATTCTCATATAAATATGAGAATGAAATTAAAACATTTTTTGCCTGTTATCTTTGTTCACTTCTCTCTCTCTTTTTCTCTCCCCCTCCATCAAAGACACGTATTGAAAACATTTTTTAATTTAATTTAATTTTATTTTTTTACTATTTTATTGACCTAGCTTATGTTTTATGATCTCTCTTTAGGAACAAACTTAGTTATTGGATTTTAGCAATTCAAAGTGATAAGCTATCTTTAAGAAGCTTATTAAATCTCTTAATAGATTATAAATTCCAAGAGAGCATAGCAGCTAGTTTTTTATATAGAAGGTTAGTAGGAACTTAATAAATCTTGAATGGTTGGCTTCATAAATGCTTTGTGAATATCATTCCTAGGATGATAGTCTGTCAACCAATCTTTAGAATTTATAATTTATCTTGCCTTTGGATTTGTCAGCACATTATAGCCTAGCAAAATTATTATCTTAGAAACAAAATACCACTAATATGTAGGGCTTTTTTTTTAATGAAAGGAAGGGGGGGGGGTTTGGTCAAGTATAGTGGTTGTTTTTGCCTCGTACTTTTAAAGCCAAGGATCTAGACATTCTTCAGATCAGAAAATGTCCTGATTTTCTATTTTGTGCACCCTTGATTCTTTACCATTATGGTTAGTGCTCTCTCCAGCACTAGATTACAACCTCTCCATGCCTTCTCATTGTATAAAAATCATGTTTAATTCATAATCATATCTTTCCATAAATCTTTCATGTGATAATCTTGCAAATGCATTGAAGAACCCTTCAATTATTTAATTACTAACTTTTTAAAAACATACATACACACATATATGCCTGCCTTTGCACATATATGCATATATTTGTCTCCTGATGACAATGATTGGTTTCAGTCAGGAAGACTTTGGCTTCAAGTTCTCTTTCTTGACAGATACTTTTCTACCTACAGATCCTTTCTACCTCCATAACTTCTTTTTTTTTTTTTCATAAAGCTTTTTATTTACAAAACATATGAGTGATTTTTCTACATTGACCTTTGCAAAAACTTTTTTTTCCCAAGCTTTTCCCCTCCTTCCCCCCACTCCCCACCCCTAGATGACAGGTAATCTAATACATGCTAAATAGGATAAATTATATGACAAATACAATATATGTATACATATCTATACAGTTATCTTACTGCATAAGAAACATCAGATCGAGAAAGAGAAGAAGAAAAAACAACCTAAGAAGGAAAACAAAATGCATGGAGATATTCACAGAAAGTGTTAAAATGCTGTGTTGTGATCCGCACTCAGTTCCCACAGGCCTCTCTCTAGATGTATATGACTATCTTCATCGCTGAACAATAGGAACTGGTTTGAATCACATCATTGTTGAAGAGAACCATGTCCATCAGAATTGATCATCGTATAGTCTTGTTGCTGTGTATAATGTTCTCCTGGTTCTGCTGATTTCACTCAGCATCAGTTCATGCAAGTCTCTCCAGGCCTCTCTGAAATCCTCCTGTTGGTCGTTTCTTACAGAGCAATAATATTCCATAACATTCATATACCATAATTTATTCATCCATTCTTCAATTGATGGGCATCCTTTCAATTTCCAGTTTCTTACCACTACAAAAAGGGCTGCCCCAAACATTTTTGCACATGTGGGTCCCTTTCTCTCCTTTAAAATCTCTTTGGGATATAGGCCCAGTAGAAACACTGCTGGGTCAAATGGTATGCATAGTTTGATAACTTTTTGAGCATAGTTCCAAATTGCTCTCCAGAATGGTTGGATCCGTTCACAGTTCCACCAACAATGTATCAGTGTCCCAGTTTTCCCACATCCCCTCCAACATTTGTCATTATCATTTCCTGTCATTTTAACCAATCTGACAGGTGTGTATCTCACTGTATCTCAGAGCTGTCTTAATTTGCATTTCTCTGATCAATAGTGACTTGGAGCACCTTTTCATGTGACCAGAAATAGTTTCAATTTCTTCATCTGAAAATTGTCTGTTCATAAATTTTGACCATTTATCAATTGGAGAATGGCTTGAATTCTTATATATTTGAGTCAATTCTCGATATATTTTAGAAATGAGGGCTTTATCAGAACCTTTGGATGTGAAAATATTTTCCCAGTTTACTGCTACCCTTCTAATCTTGTCTGCATTCATTTTGTTTGTACAAAAACTTTTTAACTTGATATAGTCAAACTTATCTATTTTGTGATTAATGATAACCTCTAGTTCTTCTTTGGTCACAAATTCCTTCCCCCTCCACAGGTCTGAGAGGTAAACCATCCTACATTGTTCTAATTTGTTTATAATATCATTCTTTATGCCTAGATCATGAATCCATTTTGACCTTATCTTGGTATATGGTGTTAGGTGTGGGTCAATGCCTGATTTCTTCCATACTAGTTTCCAATTATCCCAGCAGTTTTTGTCAAATAGTGAGTTTTTATCCCAAAAACTGGGGTCTTTGGGTTTATCAAACACTAGATTACTATTGTCATTGAGTATTTTGTCCTGTGAACCTAACCTATTCCACTGATCCACTACTCTATTTCTTAATCCAGTACTACCTCCATAACTTCTGTCACATCTGACACATATATTCATACCCACTACCTTATATCAGGCTTTATCAATTCTCCCCTGGGTTATTGTCCCAGCTTCCCAACTGGGCTCACCACCTCAAATCTTTCCTTGTCTTCAACACAGCTGCCAGAATGATTTTCCTTAAATACAACAGACTCTACTCCTTTACTCAATATATTAAGTGGCTCCCTTTTCCTTGTAGTATAAAATAATAACCTTTTAGTTTTTAAAGCCCATCACAACCTGGTCCTAACTTCTTTCTGACCTTTTTTAACCCCCTAATTTCTTAATCAGAATCTGCTCCACTGCACCTTATTTACACACAAGGATGGTCATTTCTCTTGTTCACCTACAAGTTTCTATGTCCAAAATTTCAGACTTTCTTTATCTTTATCTTTTTATCTCTCATCATTCCTTATTCCTTTTTTTCTCTTCCTAAACCAAGAATGTTTAACCTGGGGAATTACATCTTTATTTCACTATAATTTTCTTTGTAATCCTATATTTTATTTTGTGCATTTGAAAACATAGTTCTGAGAAGGAATCCTTAGCATTGTATCATACCAAAACTGCTTTAAAACTTAATCCTTTTTTTTTTTAATTAAAGCTTTTTATTTATAAAGCATGCATGGGTTATTTTTCAACATTGACCCTTGCAAAACCTTCTGTTCCAAATTTTGCCCTCCTTGCCCCCACCCTCTCCCCTAGATGGAGGGTAGTCCTATACATGTTAAATGTTATACTATATGTTAAATCCAACATATACACACACATAGACATAGTTATACAGTTATCTTGCTATACAGAAAAATAGGCTCAAGAAGGGGGAAAAAAAACTGAGGAAAAAAAAACACAAGTAAACAACAACAGTGAAAATGCCATGTTGTGGTCCACAGTCCTCTCTCTGGGTGTAGATGGCTCTTTTCATCACTGAACAATTGGAACTGGTTTGAAACATTTCATTGTTGAAGAGAACCATGTCCATCAGAATTGATCATCATATAGTATTGTTGTTGCCGTGTATAATGATCTTCTGGTTCTGCTCACTTTGCTCAGCATCAGTTCATACAAGTCTCTCCAGGCCTCTCTGAAATCGTCCTGCTGGTCATTTCTTACAGAACAATAATATTCCATAACATTCATATACCATAACTTATTCAGCCATTCCCCAACTGATGGGCATCTTTTCACTACAAAAAAGGGCTGCCACAAACATTTTTTGCACATGTGGGTCTTTTTCCCATTTCTTTGGGATATGAGCCAAATAGAAACACTGCTGGGTCAAAGGGTATGCACAGTTTGATAACTTTTTGAGCATAGTTCCAAATTGCTCTCCAGAATGGTTGGATCCGTTCACAATTCCACCAACAATGTATCAGTGTCCCAATTTTCCCACATCCCCTCCAACATTCATCGTTATCTTTTCCTGTCATTTTAGCCAATCTGACAGGTGTGTAGTGGTATCTCAGAGTTGTCTTAATTTGCATTTATTTCTCTGATCAATAGTGCTTTGGAGCACCTTTTCATATGACTAGAAATATAAACTTATTCCTTATCCTCTTCCACCAATCTCTGCATCTAAGATAATTCTACTTCTCTCTAATTGATTCCCTATCTCACTTAACATAGCAGTATTCCCAATGCTTTAACTCTTTTCAAGCCTTCCATTTCATTCTCTCTCTCATCTTTTCTACTGAGGACCTTACCTCGTATTTTACAGAGGGGAGGAGGGGGAAAAAAGGTGAGAAGAGAGAGAGGGAGAGAGAGGGAAAGACTTCCCTCTTCTCCTTCATCTCAGCTCTGTTTGATATTGTCTTCTCCTTTACTCCTAATGACCTAATGAGATCATCGCCCCCTTTCTGTTTGCCCAATCCACCCTTTTATATATATGTATCATTGATCTGTCCTCTCATCTTCTCCAGCAGATTTCCCCCACTATCATCTTGAACTCTTTCTCAAATCTTCAGTGTCTCTTATTTAAAAACAAACAACAACAAAAACCACTCACTGGATTAGGCTTCCAAACTAAAATCATTCAACCGAAATTAGATTCACCTCAATTCTCAACCTTCTTATCTCTCTCTGGCATTTGACAGAGTATTCACAACCTCCTGAATACTTTTTCCTTTGGGATTTCATGACTGCTTTTTCTTGATTGTCCTGTCTTTTAGAAGCAAGCTCCTTTTAAAACAGTTTTGAAGTAGTTTGTTTTTTTTTTTTTTTACATCACCATGATTTTTTCTCCAATAGAATAGCCATCCTCTTTTACAAATGATATTTTTAAAGAAAAGGAAGAAAATCAATAAGACTGATTAATCGGCATTGCCTAATTAATGTATCAAAAAAGTTTGAAAATATATTGTGGGCCACAATTCTAAACAACCTGCTTTTTTGAAAGATTTTTACAAAAGAATAGGGATATCTTCTCATATCCCTTCTCAAACCATGTTTGTTCTTTTTAGTTTTGCACATTTAGTCTCTATACTATTTTTATGATTCTTTTGGTTACATTGATATAATCATTATATATTTTTTCTTGGCTCTATCTGTCACTCTGTCCGTTCATATAGATGTTTCGATGATTCTGTTTTCATATTCATCATTTTTTATGATTATTATGTACCCCAATAAACCACACATCAAAATATTTATTGCCACTCTTTTGGTGATAATAAAGAACTGGAAACAAAGCAGATGCCCATTGATTGGAAAATGGGTAAATATATATATATATATATTTTTTTTTTTTGCTTTTTGCTGAGGCAATTGGGGTTAAGTGACTTGCCCAGGGTCACACAGCTAGGAAGTGTCTGAGACCAGATTTGAACTCAGGTCCTCCTGACTTCAGGGCTGGTGCTCTAACCACTGCACCACCTAGCTGCCCCACTGTTCATATATTTTGACCACTTTCCTATTGAAATAGTTTTAGGGGTTTTTTTTGTGTGTTGCAGGAAGCCAAGGACCCTGCGTGGAATGGCACGGTCTCCACAGGGACCTGACCCTCATGTGTGCAAAGCACCATGAAGAAGCCCCCATAGAACTAAGTATTTGGGGATACATTTGGTTAATGATTATCTACTTAATTTCTGTCCTAGGAGTTCTTAGCATAGCTGTATGTATATACCCATCCATTACAATGAGGCTGAGCACGTAGCCCTTCACCCCCAAAAGCCCCTTTGTACTTTCTGCCCAAACATGAAAGGTTTCTCTACTAGTGAAGCATTAAACAAACTTAGTGACTGGGAAACTTGGGAAATTGATAGCTTTCCCCCAAAACTCCAAAAGAAATCTCCAGTTACTCCCTCTTGTTTGAAACAATTCCAGATCCAGTCAACCTGACCCTTCTCTCCCCTATACTGAGCTTACATAATGATATGATGAAAAGAACAGTAAACATCAGTGATAGATGGACACATTGGTAGCAAGTAAGTCATGGGAAAAAAGTAAGAGAAGTAGGCCACTGCATGGTTTACTGACCCCTACCCAAAAACAAGCTATTATACACGTGATTAATAAATGGGCTGAGGGAAATAAGTTCTTGAGAAAAAAAAAAAGTCTCTTCTAAAAAATCTTATGACAATGTTAAAAATTGAAAAGCATTGTATAAATCTTGGAATAAATAAATGTGATATTTTTAGAGAAGCTCATGTCCTGCCAGACATGACGTGATGACCACAAGGTAGATTTACCTTTAGTTAAAGTTTCACTATTATTATATTGTTTGATGAATTTACTCTATACATTCTTTTTTTCTAAGAAGCATTGCACCTGGGGTCCTGGGAATTTCTGGGCCCCAAGAAAATTTTGTAATCCTAGCCAAATAATTGTCCTATCTCTAATGAACCCTAACTTTGTAAGACTATAAAAATCTCAACCTTTCTTGAATAATTTGAACAAGCTTTAACCAGTAAACTGAACTTGATGACCACGCCATAGAGTGTGCTTTCTCTTGTTCCACTTCACCAACTCCAACCTTCCATTCAAGAACCTAGTTCCCCGCAGAGGCTGGCCTCCGCAGTGTGTTATCTGTTTATTGTTTATATATCTTGGATACTACGTTGTCAGTTTCTCAGTTTCTTGCCTTGATCCTCACTAATGTTATGCCCACTTAACTATAGATGTCCCCTGCTACTTGGTCCTGAATCCTCTTACATTCTCTTTCTATATTCTCTCACTTGGTGATCTCATCAGCTCCCATGTGTTCAATTATCTCTCTGCAGATGGTTCCCAGACATATTTATCCAGCCCTAGTCTCTCTCCTGAACTCCAGTCCCACATCACTTACTATCTATTGGACATATTACATTTTATGGTCCCATAGGGATCTCAAATTCAGTATATCCAAGGCAGAGATTATTGTGTAGATGGCATAGAGAACAAAGACCTAGACTTGGAATCAGGAAGATCTGAATTTGAATTCTGCCTCGAGACACTTACTCGTTGATAATATCCTGGGCAAATCACTTAGCCTTCCTTTGCCTCAGTTTCCTCATTTATAAAATAGAGATAATGAATAGAACTTATCTTCTGGTTATTTTGAGAATCAAATGAGATCTTGTAAAGTACTTTGTAAACTTTAAATTGCTATATAAAAGCTAATTGTTCTTTATTTCCCCTCTTCCAGACATCTGTTATTGCTGTGAGAGAAGCACCATCCTTCTAATAATCCAGATTTACAACTTTGGAATCGTTCTTTATTATTTTTCTCTCTCACTCCAACATATCCAATGATTTGCCAAATCTTGTAGTTTTTCTTTAAATTTCAGTGTATACATTCTGTTATTTCTACTCAAACTTCATCATCCAAATTCAGACTTTTGTCCACCTCTCCCTTGGATTATTGCAACAATGTCCAAATTAAGCCTTCCTGCTGCAAATTTTTCCCCACTCCATTCTTTCTTTCACAAAACCGCTGCCAAAGACCTTCCAAAATTGCATGTCTGATCCCTTTACCAGTAAATACTAATAACGTCCTCTTAACCTCTAGAATCAAATATAACCAACTCTGATATTTAAAGTGGTTCACATTATGGCCCCTTCCTATCTTTCTAGCCTTTTAAACATTAATCTTCATGGTATTCTAGATTCCAGTCCTACTGGCCTACTTGCTGTTCTTCACATATGACTTTTTCCATTTCTGTGCTTAGGCGTGGGTCCCCCATGCCTAGAATGTTCTCCCGTTCGCCCTTCTACTCTTAGATTTCCTGTGTTCCTTTAGTTTCAACTTCATTGCTCCCTCTAATAAGCATAGTTTCCATTCCCATTGCTACTAATGTCTTCCATTTATTCTGTATTTTTCTTTCGATAATTTACGTATGTTATTTTTCCTCCTTCCCCCATGAGAATGTTATTTGAGAGTAGGAATTGGTTTGTTATTTCTTTGTATCTTTTTAGCAAAGTGCTTGGCAAATATATAAGTATCTAATAAATGCTTATTGATTGCTTACCATTGACAATATTGTAAAGGTGAATTTGAGCCATGAGGTGAGAGTTAACCCAAATGACCTCTAAGATCCTTTTCCATTTTAAAATTCTGTGATTTTAAAATACTTTGCACAGTAGCGGGGAAAACACTAGATTTGGACTCAAGATTTGAGTAAAAAAATCATGATGCAGTATAGAGTGCTGAATTTGGCATCTTGGAGCCTGATTTCAAGTACTCGTTCTGATAATTTTTTTTTTTACCCTTGTGACTTTGACATTTATCTCACTCTTCAGTTTCCTCTTCTGCAAAATGAAGTCCAAGATTAAACATGGATCTAGAGGGTTAGTTGACTCTTAAAGTTGGTTCAAGCTTTAAATCTCAGACTCTATAAAGAGAGAAATAAGTTTAGTGACTTTAAAGTCTTCATAATTTTTAAGAAAAAAAAAATAGTCATCCAGGGGCAGAATGTAGGGCACAGGCTCTGAAGTTAGGAGGGCCCGCGTTCAAATGTGACCTCAGATACTTAATACTTCCTAGCTGTGTGACCCTAGGCAGGTCATTTAACCCAAACTGCCCCAACCCCTTCCCCCCAACACACACACAAAAATAGACATTCAGTGGTGCCAGACTGTAAAATGATCTATGAAATATTCAGTATTTATAAGTATGATATGTGGGGGAAATAAAATAAAGATAAATAATTAAGAGTGATTCCTAGTATAATAGAGTGGTTAGAGAACTGGCCTCGAAGTCATATTATTGATTATGTGACCCTTAGGCAAATCATTTAACTTCTCAATCTTTAGGCATTCTTTTCAGAGAAGGTGCCAACCTGTGTTGGTAGATGGATTTTTCTTATCTGAGCATTAGGTATGGCAATGAAATCTCAGGTCTAGAAACTATGCCCTTTTAGTTAATTAGGAAAATACACTTTAAAAAGGGAAATAAGAAAGACCTTTGCTTCTTTAGTAAATCTGTCATTCAGATTTACAGATAATGCCTTCCCTTATATTTATAATTTGTTAAACATTGCTTGTTAATTCTTCCTTCAGGTCACGTTAAAGGCCCAGTAATTTCCAGAAGGCAAATTTTTGCAATTAATAGGTTTATTACAAACTTTATCAGCAATTAAGGCAAATGATTTTTTAAAATAATTTTTAATTGAAGTTTTTTTATTTTCAAAACATACGCAAGGATGATTTTTCAACATTGACCCTTGAAAAATCTTGTGTTCCAGTTCTCTCCCCTTTCTCCACTCCCTCTTCCTGCCCCTCCCCTAGATGGCAAGTAATTCAATATATGTTAAACATGGTAAAAATATGTTAAATCCAATATAGACACATATATTTATACAGTTATCTTGCTGCACAAGAAAAATCAGATCAAAAAGGAAAAAAAGGAGAAAGAAAATACAATTCAAGCAAACCACAACAAAAAGAGAAAATCTTATGTTGTGATCCACCCTCAGTTCCCACTGTCCTCTCTGGATATAGATGGCTCTCCATCACAGGTCTATTGGAACTAGCCTGAATCAGCTCATTGTTGAAAAGAGCCATGTCCATCAGAATTGATCATTGTATAATCTTGTTTTTGCTTGTACAATGATCTCCTGGTTCTGCTCATTTCACTTAGCATCAGGTCATTTAAGTTTCTCCAGGCCTCTCTGAAATAATCCGGCTGATCGTTTCTTATAGAACAATGATATTCCATAACATTTATATACTATAACTTATTTAGTCATTCTCCAACTAATGGGCATTCACTCAGTTTCCAGTTTCTTGCCACTACAAAAAGGGCTGTAAGGCAAATTATTTCAATCCAGCAAATCTTAATCTTAAACAACCTGATTTGTGTGAGATTGTTAGGTATTGGTAGGAGATAGATAGCTAACTTAGGAGTCAGGAAAACTTGAATTCCACTTGAGTTTAGACACCATCTCATACATATCTAACTGTGTAACTCCTGGCAAGTCACTCTGTCTCATCCCAGGCAGCTCTCTTAAATGTTTTAAATAATTAATTGTCCAGCAGTTGCCAGGCCTGCACTGGTAGAGGGTGTTTTTCTGTACCAGTGAAATTACAAGTTGTGTAAGTACTGCAGAAAAAAAGTACAAAAAGAAAAATCATCTGTGCCTTCAAGGAGAAACAAATATTCACAATAACAGAGTTGAGGGCGGATATACAAGGAAGTCTTCCCGTAAGACATGATACTTGAGTTATTCCTTGAAACAAGCTAAGTATTCCAAGAAAGGTGAAAAAGGAATGCATTAAATTAAGACTACTCTGAAGTACCACTACACACCTGTCAAATTGACTAAGATGACAGGAAAAAACAAACGAATGTTGGAGGGGATGTGGGAAAACTGGGACACTGATACATTGTTGGTGGAACTGAACGGATCCAACCATTCTGAAGAGCAATTTGGAGCTATGCTCAAAAAGTTATCAAACTCTGCATACCCTTTGACCCAGCAGTGTTTCTATTGGGCTTATATCCCAAAGAGATCTTAAAGGAAGGAAAGGGACTTACATGTGCAAAAATGTTTGTGGCAGCCCTTTTTGTAGCGACTAGAAACTAGAAACTGAATGGATGCCCATCAATTGGAGAATGGCTGAATAAATTATGGTATATGGTTATTATGGAATATTATTGTTCTGTAAGAAACAAACAGCAAGATGATTTCAGAGAGGCCTGGAGAGACTTGCATGGACTGATGCTGAGCGAAATGAGCAGAACCAGGAGATCATTATATATGGTAACCAAGACTATATGATGATCAATTCTGATGGACGTGGTTCTCTTAAACAATGAAATGTTTCAAACCAGTTCCATTTGTTCAGTGAAGAAAGCCATATACACCCAGATAGTGGGATATGAAATGTGGACCACAACATAATATTTTCATGCTCTCTGTTGATACTTGCTTGCATTGGGTTTCCTTTCTCAGATTTTTTTTTTTTCCTTGTGGACACGATTTCTCTTGCATGGCAAGATAAGTTTGGAAATATATATACATATTCCAGTTGTCAAGTATTTTAACATAATTAACATGTAGTGGACTTCCTGCCATGGGGGGGGGGATTTGTAATGGAAAGCTTTGTAAGGGTCAATGTTGAAGAACTACCCATACATATGTTTTGCAAATAAACAGCTTTAATAAACAAACAAAAAAAGAAGAAGAAGAAGAAATTCTGTGACCAAAACCAAAGAAAAAAAAAAGGAATGCATCCCAAGCATATGGGATAATTTTTACAGAGGTATAAGGAATGTAATGCTAAGTATAGGAAAATAAGTAGTCCAGTTTGACTGAAGCTGAGTGTGAAGGGGAATAAATAAATCAAGTAAGGCTAGAAAAGGCGATTAAGATCTTTTCTCAATCCTTATCCCTCTTGACCTCACTGCTGCCTTTGATGTTGTCAGTCACCCTGTCACTCTTTTCTTTCTAGGTTTTTAGACTCTACTCTTTTCTGGTTCTCTTCTACCTAACTGCTGCTCCTTCTTAAGTCTCTTTTGGTAAACCTTTATCTGGGTTATACTTCCTAACTCTGTATAATAGGTTTTATTCCAGTCCCTTATTTTAATTATCTTTGTTTCAAACCTATTTGAATATCTGGTTAGATTCTGTTTTCTAATCTATTCTGTTATCTTCTTATTTTTTTATGGGTGAATTTATTCTATTTGCATTTTATGATTGACGTTGATGAGGATAACATTCTATTCTTTCATATATGTCCTACCTTCCTTTTTTTTTTTCCCCTTTGACCTCCTTTGAGTCTGTTTTGCTTCTGATTATTTTCCTTAATCCGTTTCTAGTTGGAAGTTTCAGCAGACTGCAGCGTGACTCAGCTGCTGTTGACCTGGAAGCCTTTGCTGTTAAAGCATTTGAACTGCTGATTCAGCTACCCTTTGGTCTTAAGATATTACTTTCCACTTCAGGGATTAGAGCAGCAAGGTTTCTTGGAAGTTGTTCTCAGGGCACCTGCTGCCACTGCCCTGGATCTGTGATCCAGTGTTGGATGGTAGGAGACAGAATTTTCCTGCACCCAGTGTTTTGCTCAGGAATATCTTCTGCTTCCTTTTCTGGTGTCCTGTCTCGGCCCTCTCAGTTTTTGGATGGTAGAATATTCCCTGTCACTGCTGTCATATGCTATACACCTGGACAGACTCCCGTCTTCACCCTCCACCCCCCCCCCCAAAAAAAAAAAATTCAAAGCTGACTATTTTCAGACCTTCCTGTCCATCTCTGAAACTTCCTTGAACTGGAAAAATGTCTTCCTTCTTTGCTTTTCCCAATCATAGTTGAATCTGTTGTATTCTCTAGATCTTTGTTTAGGACATATGTTGAGCTAGCTTCTACTTCTTCCTCTCGTACCATCTTTACTGTACCCATCCTTCTTCCTATAAAATACTACTTTATTGGGTGACCTCATCAGCTCTCTTTGCTAATGATTCTCAAATTTACTTATCTAGCTCTAATCTCTCTGCAGTAATCTCCAGTTTTACATTTGTCATTGCATATTGGACATTTCAAACTGGATGTCCTATAGACCTCAAGTTCAACATGTGCAAAATGGAATTATAATATCCCTTTCCCTTCCTCCACCAACTCTCTACTCATAAAGGATACTAAGTAAGAGTGTGAAGGTGGTATAGTTTTTTTTTTATTATTAAAGCTTTTTATTTGCATAACATGTATGGGTAGTTTTTCAACATTGACCCTTACAAAGTTTTCCGTTACTAATTTTCCCCCCGGTCCCCTCCCCTCCCCTAGATGGCAGGAAGTCCACTACATGTTAATTATATTAAAATACTTGACAAGTTGAATATATGTATACATATTTCTATTTTTATTTTGCTGTGCAAGAACAATCGTATCTACATGAACAAAAAATATCTGAAAAAGGAAAACCAATGTAAGCAAACAATGATAGAGAGCATGAAAATGTTATGTTGTAATCCACATTTCATATCCCTCTCTCTGGGTGTATATGGCTTTCTTCACTGAACAATTGGAACTGGTTTGAAACATTTCATTGTTGAAGAGAGCCATGTCCATCAGAATTGATGTTGTGTGTATAATGATCTCCTGGTTCTGCTCATTTTGCTCAGCATCAGTCCATGCAAGTCTCTCCAGGCCTCTCTGAAATCATCGTGCTGGTCGTTTCTTACAGAACAATAATATTCCATAACATTCATATGCCATAATTTATTCAGCCACTCTCCAACTGATGGGCATCCATTCAGTTTCCAGTCTCTAGCCACTACAAAAAGGGCTGCCACAAACATTCTTGCACATGTGGGTCCCTTTCCCTCCTTTAAGATCTCTTTGGGATATAAGCCAAATAGAAACACGGCTGGGTCAAAGGGTATGCACAGTTGGATAACTTTTTTGAGCATAATTCCAGATTGCTCTCCAGAATGGTTGGATCCGTTCACAGTTCCACCAACAATGTATCAGTGTCCCAACTTTCCCACATCCCCTCCAACATTTGTCATTATCTTTTCCTGTCATTTTAGTCAATCTGACAGGTGTGTAGTGGTACCTCAGAGTTGTCTTAATTTGCATTTCTCTGATCAGTAGTGATTTGGAGCACTGAAGGTGATATAATTCATCAAAACTTCTAGAAAAAAGACTAGAAAACATGTTGATACTTTTTGAGACACTTAAGTCAATAGTGTCATTTTAGGCATATTGGTAGGGATTTTTCCATTTGTAAACTATTAAAAGATAGAGATGCTGACATGAAGTCCCTTTAACATGTGACTTCTTTGATCCTTTGATCTATTTCATAATTTCTGGTTTGTAGTTTCTCTGATCCTTATTTTATATGTTTGATTTTTAAGAGTTTTGATTGCATGTGCCACCTGGGGAATGTAATTGCATCAGTCTTGTTTACTATATACATGCTTACACATTTATATTAAATAATTATAATTAAAATCTATTTGTCATATTTTTGTCTTTGTATATTGGAAGTTTATTTCTATGACATTATAGAATCCAAATTACCATCCTCAAGTAGAATCATGAGGGTAGGAGGGGAAAAAAACTGAGCACATCCCTAAAACCATTCTACTAGCTCCTAATACCTTAAAAAGATTGAAGCCATATCAATTCACTATCATTGTTGTTTCTTTTCCTTTCACTAATTAGGGTAACTAACTTCATAGATAAATGTCAATCTGAGTCCAAATAGCCCCATTTTGAATTTATAATAATTGAATTTAGGAGGCTGAAAGAAAAAATCGTGCTTACAGAGGATTAGAGAAACACTTTTTTTCCTCTTCTTTCACCTGTCTCTTGGTTTGGCTTGCCTTCAGGGCTAGCACAGAAATACAATTCCATCATTTCCTCCCATTGGTCCCTCTGCCTGAACTTAAAGGAAACTTCCTGAAGCTGAACTGTATTATATTAATAACCTTGCTGAATTCATTCAGAGCAGTGGTTAACAAGCTTTCCATCAGTGATCTTGAACCTCCAGCTCTCATTATGTAAACTCCATTTGAGGAATGGAAGGGCTAGTGTCACTGAATCAGAGTAAATTGAGAGGAGTAAGAAGGTAAGGTGTAATAATACTAGAAAGGTTGGAGAGACCAGGTTATTACCAACCTGGTTATAACATTGGAGGTAATACCCACTGGATTTTTGTTTTTTAAGTAGGGGTTAATATGGTTATATCTGTCAGATATTGAAGTGAGCAGTGAGAAATGAGCAGAAGAGAGCAACCAGCAGACCTAGTGATGGGATAAGATGGGCATAGAGAGTACAACACATCTTCACATCTTGTGAAGGTAGAAATGACAGTATTTGACAATAGATTGGATATGTGGGATGAGTAAGAGGAATTGAATATGACACTTCTGTTTTTGAACCTGAACAGTAATAGGAAAGTTTGGAAGTTAGGGAAAGAGATGCAGAGGGGAAAGGTGAGGTATGAAAATCATAAAACATACAAATGATATTTGAATCCATGGGAACTAATGAGATTACCAAGACAAATAGATTAGAGGAAGAAGAGAAGGTTCAGTATGGAACCCTGGACAGAAATAGAAAGTTGGAAAACCATCTGTGGAGCTACCATACCACAGCTTCCCATACCCATCACCAGAATATATAGTAAAAAGTATCCCTTAATAAAAATATTTTAGACACTTAAATTTGGGTGGAGGCTTCCTTTTTTCCTTTTCTAGTTTCCATATAATCACTTATTTGGAAAGGCATTGTTACCAAATGTTCTGAAGTAAGGGAAGATGTTCAAATATCCTCATTTTTTTATCTCCTTGAATTCTGAAAAACTTTATTTCTTTATCAAATTTAATTACATGTCATACATCTTCTGTGTAAAACACCTAAAATATTTTTGGTACTCAAAAGCCTTTGGAAATTGAGGGGAGGTGGGTTAGACGAGAAGAAGGAATGAGAAGCTGTTAAAGAAGATAAGTAAATATGAATTGGACAGAATTCTCTAAGTGCCAGTGGAAGCTGAAAATTTAACATTGCATTATTCCTATACATTTGAAATTATAGCTATTAATAAAAGCAAACCTTAAATTTTTCTTTTTTTCCCCCAAAAAAGTCCTAGGAATAAATCATTGCCTTCTGTGTATATGTCAATTAGGAATCTAACAAGCATTTTTGAGCTGGGAAAAAACCAAGGCACTATTATGGAGAAGTTATGGTGCAGTACTGTCCAGTGGAACTTCAGATATCATCATATCTTTTGGAGTAGTTTTGACCTTTTTTAAAAATTCATGATCTCAGTATAGACTGGGGAGGTAAGAGTTTGGTCATTTAAAAATATTTTAAAAGAAGCAACATTTTTCATTTTACCAAAATGGATTTTTCCAGAATTTCCAGTATTTCATATGAAAAGTGGATTGAATTTTATAAGCATATTTTGATAGTTTGTAAGCTTAAGGTAGGTAGAACAAAACACCTCATTCATAAGTCTTTATAATATTTCACCAGAACAAAATTGGAATGATTTGCAACTGAAATGATAGGAAAAGGCAAGGTTGTTATCATCTGTAACATTTTAATTCCCAAATCTAATTTTTCTTGTTAGGAAACTGCCTATTCTAGTCTTCTAGAAACTGAATTTTTTCTTCTTGTCCTGAAAAAAATGAACTGAAGAACCTAGGTTGTAAAAATTCCTATGTATAGAGCAAATCAGGTTATAAATTTTTTTTTCCCTTGTAGGAACCTCCAGAAGTTTAGTCTTTTTGGAGACATAAGTATTCTGCAACAGCAAGGAAGTTTATCAAATATATATCTCAGCAAGGTGGACCCAGATGGCAAAAAAATTAAGCAGTAAGTTAAATAATTTAATTCAATTCAATATTTATTAAGCACCTACCTATTGTGTATAAAACTGTAGAGATTCAAAGTTTAGATTAGACATGGTCCTTTACTTATATGGGACTGCCAATATAATATGATTTAGTTTGTACCTGCAAATAATTATCATCGGTAAGGAAAATGTTGTGCTGTATAAGCAGGGAAGACATTACAGAATGACAGCATTAAATACCACTTATATGAAACTTACCTAGAATGGTACCTTAAAGGATAAATAGAAATTCAGTAATGTGCCAGCAGTGTCTGGCACATAGTAGGTGCTTAATAAATGCTTGCTGATTGTCTGAAAAAGTCAAGGAAAGGAAGCATTTAAAATAGATAATTGATATTCGAAAGTATGAATAGTGGCATAAATGCAGGAAAGTTTAGTTCACTTATCAGGAATGGTGAATAATCTAGTTAGGTAGGAATGTTCAGCTGGATATAGTATAGAGAAGATAGTGATAAAACTGAAAAGATTGATGATTTTTAGGTGGATTCAAAACTGATCAATTGTCTTAACTCAAGGAGTTGTCATTAATCAATGAATATGAACTTGGAGGGGGATCTCTATTGGCATACCTCTGGGATAAAATGCCCCTGAACTCCTCAGCGTTTTTATCAAAGACTTGAATGAAGTTTTAGAAGGTATGCTTATTATTTTTGCAGAATGCAAAAATCTGGGAGAGACTGAATGATAGAATCACTTAAAATTCCAAAAATATCTCAGTAGTTTAGCATGATCAGTTGTGCAGTGAAATTTAATAGAGATAACTGTAATGTTATATTCTGATGTTACCAATAATGTCAGTACTAGTAATCTAATTAAGGAAATTAAGTTAAGGAAATTCCCTTTCCCCCATTCTTAGAATTTGTACATTTAAAAGGTTGGTTTTTGTAGTAAATAATTAGCTTATATTTCTGAAGTACTTTAAGCACTTTACTCACAACCACCTACTGAAATAAATGATTCACATTAACTCCTGTTTTATAAAGGAAAAAAAATAAGGATTTAAAAGGTTATGTTAATTGCCTCAGGTCATAAACTAATAAGTGCTAAAACTAACAATTGAAGCCAGGCTTTCTAACTCTTAAGACTAATAATATTCTTTCTACACTGTGGTGTTTTTCTTCCAGTTTAAACATTTGTTAGAGTCTTAGTTCATGCATGGCATTGGGGAAGATACAAAGATTATATGAAACATGGTTCCTTGTTCTCATGGAGTGCTATAATATACAATTATAAAGCAAATAGGTCAGATCAGTCTTGTTTGATTTATTAAGCTCTACATGCACAACTAAATAATTTTATACATAAACAGTGTTAAACATTGCTGTGGTAGAATCTGTAACTGAAATTCTTAGAATAAGTTGGAAATATATTTCTGAGCAGCAAAATCCTTAAGAGAACAATATTGGCATAAGCAAAAAAAGATATTTAGATGTTGGTCATACATTATTTGTAAATATAAAAATCTGAGTTTGTTACCTTTTTTTGCCTGTTTTCCCTTCTCCATCTCCCTTTCCATGCTCTTTAGAAAATGGAGCATATTGATTATGGAAAACTGTTTCTTTGTATCACAGTTTTACTGTGTATTAGCCAGTGAAAAATACAAACTATGCGTCACAAAACGTGGCCATTGAAAGGCTGAAGTTTGTCGCATTTCTGCTGCCAGCAGAGCTAAGGTAGAATAGGAAATGTTGATATTAGTTGTTTAATAATTTAGTTATTTTTAAAAAATTTTTTGTGTTCAAAATAATCCATTTAAGGATAAGAACTAACCTTGTTATAGTGAGTTAATTTTGTTTGGCTTATTAAATTAGAGACTTAAATTTTCTCTTTGAGCACTGATTTCTTTTCATCCCTATCAATCATAAATTGAACACTTTTCTATCCATTGCAAAAGACAGTCATTTTGTTTTTCAGAATAAAATTTGTTTTTCATCTCCTTTATACATCCACCAAAGAACAACTGTGACTGACCCATCACTTGTACAGCTGTGTATAAAGATCACTTCCTAATTTTTTTCATTATATAGAATAGTGATAGCTTATCTAAGGACAGAGAGCAAATGCACCTTTTGTATGTTACTGTTATGATCACACTCATTCCTCCATGGTTTTGATAAGAGAGGCAGAAAAAGATAAAAGAATTCGAATCTGAGTTTAATCTTTTTATTTCAGGTTCTTCTTAGCCTCACAAAAATCCATTGGTCCTAACTATTATAGCAACTGTGTTCATTTATTTCACTTCTGATTATTTCCTCCTAGCACCTTTTTTTGAAACTGCAAAAAATTTATCTCAAAAGTTTCTAGAGCAAAAAACTCTTCATACTCTATGAAGGAATCAGGGAAGCAAAAAAAATTAGTAGCTTATCAGGAAAGAAAGGCTGACTCCTTTCACAAAATATAGCAGCTCATTTATCTAATGGCAACTTGCCTAGCAGCCAACTTTTCAGAACTCTGATACATACCTAAAAGGGAGCAAAAAAAAGTCTTAAATAAAATATCCCAAAATAGAGGTGACAAAGTTCATGTAATAATAGAATCTTATTTCATTTCATGCAATTAGATTTAGAACTATAAGAACTATCCAACCTATTATTTTTCCAGATGAGAAGAGACTTAAGATCCTGAGAGAATTAATTCATTCAGGTAGCCTATAACAGAGCTGGTGACACACAAATTCTCTTTAAATCCATCATTCTTTCTGCTACACCAGAGCCTTTTCAGAGCAAGTTTTTTCTTTGTCATTTATCCAACAGACATTTGATCCTAATAGATAAAAACAATTAAATGCCTATTATGTGCCAGGACAGACTTCATTGCCTGATTTGATTTGATTTGATTTGGTTTGGTTTTTTATTTTTTTTTTTTAGCAGACAAAAAAATTAAAGTACAATACTAAGAGTCAGTTATATGGACAATAACAAAAAATGACTATTGATAGGCTGCCAAAAGATGATACCAGAGAGCTTTAAAAAGCAGACAGTAGAATTAAAAAACTGTTGTAGACTGGGGACATTTAGTATTGGGACAAATAGCCATATGTAGCTCTGTAGCCCCTGATAACATTACAATACAGTCTAACAATTACTGTTTATGGAAATGACTCTGAGTCACTAAAAAAAAAAGACCAAAAATCATTCTGTATGCTCTGTGGAACGAAGCAGCAGACAACGTCAGAACTAGAGTTCAAATGTCAATTCTGATATTTAATACCATAGGCAAATAATATGAAATGAGAGAATTAAACTAGATGACTTCTTAAGTTCCTTCTAGCTCTAATATTGTATAATTCTGTCAGTTTAAGATGTAGATTCGACCTAAGGTATGTGTAATACTTTTAAGAAAGATTTCAACCCCAAATAGCTTTAAAAAAAAAATTACATATTTGAAGTAATCATCAGTTATCTGGGAAAATTCACTTGTATGGAACACCTACTTCATTCCCCAATGGTGACAATAGAAAAATTTCTATGTATGGGGTCACTTTTTCTAAATGTTATGGACATGGTCCAGTAGGATAAAAGTAATGTTTCATGTTTTTACATGAAATATTACATTTGAGAGAAATAAAAAAATTTCTTTCCATCTTTCATAGAAACTTCCTAGCAACAAGAGTTGTAACAGTCAGCATATGCCATGCAACTTTAAAAACAAAAATGCGGCTGCTAGGCATTATAGCACAAAATTATAATTTCAGCTGAGAAAGTGGAGGCTGGCAGATCTCTTGAGCTCAGGATTTCTGAGTTGCAGTGGGCTATGCCAATTGAATGTCCACACTGAGTTTAGCATCAATTTGGCAGCTAGGGACCACAAGGAAGGGTGAACTGATTTGATAGGTCAAAGCTCCTGTCTAGTAGTAGGACCCTCCACTTATAGTCTAAGCAGGTAAAGAGACTTTTTTTTGTTGTTTGAAAAAAAAAAAAAAAGGTGGTAAACTCCTTGAATTTACTGGATAATTTTGTCTATTACTGGGTAATTTTACACAAATGATACTATCAAAATTATTATTTATTTTTCAGGCTGCCCTCCCCTGTACCAGTAGAATGAATAAAATTGCTCTTTTCTACTATACTGGTATAAAATGTTACTTTCTCAGGGTGAGTTTCCAAATTGTCTATTTCCAAATCATCTCCAAATAAAGTATACTGCATCTTAATCATCAAATCTTCCATATAGAGGTTAACAATGGATTGTAGTAGCATCACTTATATGTTGAATAGATGTTCATTTCCTAAACAAGAAAAAAATGGATTTCAACCTTGCATATTGTTTGGCAACTATTTTTAAGAAAGGCAGTGTTTAAGGGATTAGTCAAGTGTTAATGGAATTATTGTGGTTTATGTTTTGCTTACAGAATTCAGCAGCTGTTTGAAGAAATATTGGGTAATAGCAGGCAACTGAAATGGCTGTCTTGTGGGTTTATGTTGGAAATAGTAACCCCCACATCACTGTCATCTCTGTCAAACCCTATTGCCAACACCATGGAACACCTGAGTTTACTGGATAACAACATCACTGGTAACACCACTCTTATCACCGCAGTTGAATTGGAGCGCTTTGTGAATCTGCGCTCACTCGCCTTGGATTTCTGTGATTTTACAGCTGACATGGCAAGAGTCTTGGCTGATAACAATCATGTGCCTTTGCATCGACTGTCTCTCATAGTACATAATATTTCTTTGATGAACAAGTCTCTGGACAACATGCCAGAAGATGAAAATTGGAAGGCCCTAACACGAAACAGCACTAGCCTTCGGGTTTATATAATGGCTTTTGATATCAAGAGTGATGACATGCTTAAGATTCTTAAACCCAGTATACCACTAGAGAGAATTCATTTTGATAGCTACATCACTTGTGTTTCAGGGGCTGTTGTTGACCTCATATCCAGGCAGTATGACAAGTTCCTCACTCATTTTATATTAATGAATGATGTGATAGATACATCTGGTTTTCCAGATCTTAGTGACAACAGGAATGAAGATCCTTTGGTTTTATTAGCATGGAGGTGCACAAAGCTCTCCCTTTTGGCAGTTCATGGTATGTATTCCTTTGTATCAATGATTGTCTTTGTCTATATGATAAAAAGATCTGTTTTATTATATTTGAAAAATGTCATACCAATAAATAACTATTGTTACTGATTTTTTATATTGTGAAATGTGGAATATTTTAAAGATCTCTAAATAAGGGAATTTGTGCTTATTTGTATACAGTTTCATACTCCTGTCAGCTTAATAATGGTTTTACCAGCCTTGCCTATGTAATTTTCGGTTTGGTCAAGTCTTATGACAAGATGATATTCAGAATTGCGGCCTTTTAAAATGAAAGCTATTTTTGATTCAAATTAAAAATGCTTTCACTGTGTCGACATATAGGAAAATTTTTAAATAACTTGTTTTAGTTTTATAAAAAAGTTTAGTTTAGTTTTATAAAAAAAATAGAAGCTCTATATGAAAACTTATTAATAAAGTTTTCATGTAGAGCTTCTATTTTTTTTTTTAATAAAAAACTCTCTAACTTTTCCTGAAGACTAATTCTGGCATAATTTGTATGTTGCTTTGGGGTTAGTTGCTAGTATACATCTGTATACTATATCAGCAATTTTGTACACAATTTTTGTGAAATTTGTGGATTTTTTTTTCCTGAGGACTACAAAATTAGTGTTTCCACCATTTTTTTTATCAGTAAGATTGTTCCTTCTTAACTTTTATCATCTTCATACCTTTTTCTGTTGTTTCCCCATCAATTTACCTAAAATAAAAGTAAGTTGAAAAAATCAGATATAGAAATTTTGAGGTCTTAGAAAATTAGGGCTAGGAGTCAGTGAACTAAGCCATGAGCCACTTACTACCAGCAAACAGATTCCCCTAAAAACTGACAAATTGCATAAAGGAAGAGAGAATTTACATAAATTTCACTGCCTTATCTTTTAAATAAGTAAAAGCAACATATTTACCATATTAGAAATGATCCTTGTGCTGACCAACTGATACCTATTTTTTCTTTTTTTTTTCCCTTAATGTGAACATCCTCATTTAAAATAAATACATTCAGTTTAAAAATTTGGTCAGTTCATTTGCTTCATCTTTAATAGTTATAGGATAATCATAAGGCTAAAAACAATCTGTGAACATCATAAATCTCTTTCATCTGCGCCTTCAGTAGCTGTAGATATTTTTATTTCATGTCTTGGAATTTGCTGAGTCATCAGAAAATACATCAAAAAAACATGCGAAATGGTAGCCATATTGACAGTTTGGATACCCAGAAAGAATACTGTGTATAATTAATAACACATATTTGAATCTTAGTATTCAGTAATTACCAACAATCTATTTCTGAAGATATTCTTTACTATTTGAAAAATTTTATCCCTTAAAATATGTTGCCATTCCTATAGCCTAAAATTATATGAGGCTTAAAAATTTAACATGATTTTAAAAAATAAGTGAGTTGGTCAGTAGCAAATTTCTGAGGGTTTTTTTTAAGTTACTAATAAATTTTAAAACTTTTAAAAACATTCAGCATATTTCATAGATCTTATAAAAACATTGGATTCAGAGAATAATTAAGCTAGTTGAGAACCAGCCCATTTCTTAATAGTTTGTCTAGTCTAGAATTGGTAAGTATGCCAGCTTCTGTGCAGGCTACTTCTGTAGCTTGTTCTTTGAGAATTGTTTGGTTCTGAGGGGCAGCTAGGTGGTACAGTGGATAGAGCACCAGCCTGGCCTCAGACACTTAACACTTTCTAGCTGTGTGACCCTGTGCAAGTCACTTAACCCCAATTGTCTGGGGGGGGGGGGGAGTTGTTGGTTCCTTCTTTCCTCCACTCCCATTAGAGTCGCTGCCACTAATACATGGAAAGGGGTTGCCACGCATGATAGTTTACTATTCCCTAGTCTAAATGTCCCCTAAAGAAATGTCCAAGAGAGGATGACGTCTTCTATTAATTCAGTTTCTGGAGCACCTACTATCAATATTATGGCATTTTCAGATTTTTTCATTAGATCTAAAGGAAACCATGTTTGTTTTAATTTAAGATCATTTCTTATGATTTTTTTTCAGGTCCTTTTGCCTGCCTTTTAGATATATTCAAAAAGTGATAAACTTATAGTCACACCTATAGGTATCATGATTTTAAAGGTTCTGAGAAGGAATTGAGCAACAAAAAGGAAAAAACACCTTGTTCAGTAGGTATAATAAAGAAGGAAATCACAATGCTTGGTCTCTTATGTTTTTAAGGTTACACAGTGTGGGCTCACAACCTCATTGCCATTGCTCGTCTTCGTGGCTCTGACCTTAAAGTGCTTGAAGTCACCGAGGAAAGCATTGATTTTGATCAAGGTGAACTGGCTGATCAGGATGTGGATCCCGTGCATAACCTTATTGAACAGGTATCGCTAGGCCTGGGCCGACCTTGGCATGCTGTTATGGACATCGAATCTCTCAGTGTCTTCACTGAACCAAATCGTCATTTTTATAGAGAAATGCAAAGCTTCAGCGAAGGCGTCTAGCTTTTTTTATTTACAATTCCTGTGGTTACATATGCAAGTAGGGTCTTATTATGTTTTTTCAGTAGTGTGAATTAACCCCTTTGTGCTGTGTTTAATCAGTATTAGCTATATAGAATTATATATGTATATTCTACTTCTTGATCAAAGAACGTAGTCGGGTATTGGTTTAGAAGTTGAAAGTGACAATTTGTAGGGTTTTCACGGTTAATGAACTTGTATGCAAAACCTTGAAGAGATACAACCTATGGTTGTCTGAGGTTGCTGGCTAACTTTATTTTTCATTGAATAACTCTGCATTTTCATTTTCTTTTTCTTTTTCTATTGTGAGTCAGAGTTCTATGCTCTGGAGCCAAATTTTTTTATACACATATATAGATACATCCAATAGTCTGGTGGGTTTGTATGCAATGCATTATAGTCATGCATTCTGATAGAATGTCATTGATTTTTTTTTTTTAATTTCAAAGGGGAGAAGAAGAATTTGATCCTAAATGAGTTTCCTTTAACAGAAAAGCAAAGGCTTTAATTTGCATCGCATGTAATGGTTGATATTAGCCATTGACATTCTAATTTTTGTAATATAAAGCAGTAAGCTAAATATCACTTTATCCTTTTAAAAAAGTTACTTGCACAAACAAGAAAACTCATCATTGATTTTTTTTTCTTTGCTCTTTTTAGTGTGCTTTAATTTTGTTCTTCATCTAATTACGTTGTTCATTTAAGGTAAAAGTTAGCTTTTAGCCCAGATTTAAAATAGTAGTTGGAAAAGGAATATGTAATCCATGGTCAGAACTCTTTAAAGGAAAAATCACAACAGATATAAAAACATGCTTGCAGACAAACATTGGTCGTGAAATCCCTCACAAGTCACTGGATTTTTCTCTGTCAGCGCCTGTGTCAGCTGCCAAAGAATAGATTAAAAATGAAGAAGTGCCCACATGCTGGCAGGGGTGGGCCAATTTGGCCAGCCAGATACTGCTAGATTGTAATATATAAGGTCGAATTTCGACCTGTGGTACACAGCTGTGCTGTGGCTCAGTCAGCAACCTCAGAACTCTTAAACATGCACCTGTTTCACTGTGAATAGTGAATGTAAAGAAAGGAAAAACTAAAGCTTGTTCTATCACAGGTATGAGCTGCTATGATGCATGAAGAACATTCCATGACGTATGTTTTAAAATCTTGTTATATCTGAGAGGCTTTAAAAGCCGATTTAACTGTTTCAGGGCAACCGCGGTACAGACGTGGTCTCTGTGAGACTTCCACCTGACCCAAGTTTTAAGTGGTACGAATGTTGTGCATTTAATGTTAAAGGACAGTCTGCAATAATAAAGTAGCCAACATGGGTGCCCAGCAGTGCTGAGACCTGGCTGCTCTATTGTAAGCTTTGGAAAACACAATTTATGCAACAGATGTCCAGATATGATTCTATTTATGGAAAATTTATATGTGTTTTGCAAATAGTTTTACCATCTTATATTAAAATGACCTTTTGACAGGTGTGCGCTGTTTTGTCTCCAGTGAGCACATACCATGCGGATTTTATATGTACATCAGTAGAGTGAATCCACTGGCACAGTGTGTGTGTATGCCAGATGTGGTGAGATTTTATCTGATAAATGTGATCAAATTTAAAATAACTCCTGACAGAAATTGTAAGGAAACCAGCTGAATGTTTGACCTGATGACTGATGTTGTATGGTTTGTTAAATGTATATTCTTTTAAGTAATGAATAAAGCATTAAAAATTGATCATTGTAAAACATTTTATTGTATCAGCATGAGAACTTTTTAGTGTTAAATTGTGTAAAATCTTCTGTTAGCTTTCATTGTATTCTGATGCTACAAAGCTCAAATTCCAAGTTTCATCAGAAATGGTCTTTCTGTTAGGCTGGTTATTTTTGTAAGTTTGATTTTTTTAAAAAAAATTTAACTTTAGCAAAAATTCAGAGATTTAGTTAAAAAGATTACATGGCCTAGCACAAACCCTAATATATTATGCATTTGATATGCCTTATTGATATAGTAAAACTTAAATTGTAGATTACAGGAATCTTGATATTTAGAAATTCTTGCACCTACAGCATATGCTAGATTCAAAACTAATGTGCTTCAGAGAAATGTATAGTATTCTTATTAGTGTCCCACTATTAAATAGATTATAAACACCTATATTGCTTCAGTTTGACATTTTATATTCTTGATGGTTGGGATGACAAAGCTTTGTGGCAAACATAGTTCTCACAGTTGTCACTGTTTTCAGAATACATCTTTAACATATATGTTTAAAAATGCATGTTTAACAAAATGGCATGAGTAGATAGATATGCGTAAAATGTATAGATCTCAAATACTAAAGTAGTCATTGGAATTAAGACAAACATTTGGAAGAAATCTTAATGATAAAAATGCCTCTTCATTACATGCTATTTAGCTGTGTTTAAACTCTTTCACAGTGTAATTTTTAATAGTATCCACATTGATGGATCACAGCAAGTTCTTATAGTTCAACATTATTTTTGAGTAAATTTATTAAATAATTAAATTCCAAATAATTCAAGGTAAAATGGGAAATTAAAATCTCTTGATGTTAAAATACTAATCTTCTGAAATCATAGCTCTTGTTACTGTATTCTTTATACTCAAGAATCTCTACAAATGTTTTCATTCTCTTTCACCAAATACCTTTGTGATTAAGGAAAATGGGGAAATGCTTATGTGCTTTATATTTTAAAAGCATATACAAAGATTTAATTTGCTTAATGAATTAGTTTGCACTAGATCAGTAATTTACTTCTTTACCCATAAAATGCTGGCTCTTAATTTCTTTTGACTCAAAGTGAAGCTAATATCAAATATGAAAAAATATACAGACTTTGAGATTGTTAGTAATAGAATAAGATATAAGAAGAAAATTCTAATAAACAGAAATAATCGGTACTGTGAGTCATGTTGCCCCTGGATCCACAATTATGGTGGTAGTGGTTGTAGTTCTTCAGTCATTTTTCAGTCATATTAGACTCTGTGACCCCATTTGGGGTTTTCTTGGCAAAAATACTGGAGGGATTTGCCATTTCCTTCTCTAGTTCATTTACCAATGAGGAAAATGAGGCAGACAGTTAAAATGACTTGCCCAGGGTCAAACAGCTAGGAAGTAATCTGAAGTCAGGTTTGAACTCTGGAAGAGTTCTAGTTAGCTGCACTAGCACCATCTAACTGTCTAAATCTCTCACCTCCATGCCTTTGTACTAGATGTCTCCCATACCTATCCAATGTGCCACCTAGATGCCCCAGTTATGGGCTTTATGAGTTCATAATTCTGAATAAGATTAAAATGTCACAAAAGCAAGCAGAAAAAAATTAAACTCTAGCCAATTCATAGATTAAATGCAAAAGATTGGCTAGCAAGAGCTCCTAACATGTTATGCATTTGTAAACCTTATTTATACTGATTGGGGGAATAAAGGAAGGAGCATTTCTATAGCACTTAAATGCTATTCACAGGTCTAAGGGGTTTTTACAATTATTATCTCACTTTTTTACAACAACCTTGTGAATATTGTTATCATTTCCTTTTTACAGTTGTAGAAACTGAGATAAACAGGTTAAGTGACTTGCTCAGGATCACACAGTGATCTCAAGTGTCTTGAGTCTGCATTACAACTGTTTCTGGTTGGTCACTTAAAGATGATAAAGAAGCCAAAGAATTGGCTAAAGGGCTTAAAGAATTGTGCATTTGTTGTATTCCCCTTGATTCAATTTTTTAGAAGAGAGGTATAATAATGGGCTCCAATATATATCAACTATTTCCATATGTTTCATAAATAATGGCAGCTGCGTTGTATCTGGAGTTCTCAGTATTAAAATAACACCTTACTTCAACATCTAGGAGATAGCCAAAGACTCATAAATAAGGATTTATTTGCTTGGAGTGAGATCAGGAACTAAAGAGATTAAGGAATGAATGGCATTATTTTGTATAGATCTGCAATTTGACCTTTCCCCATTGCCTCTTTTCCAGTTTCCTTTAACAGATAAAATCCAGTATTCCATTCCATTTCCCATCCCCACCCCCACCTATATGTCTAGTGTTGGAAAATTGCCAATGGGCCAGATGGCTGGCTACTTGCTTTTTACTGCTTCTATCATGAAGTGCCATAGTTTGAGCTAAAAACAGATCTTGAAGAGCAAGGTGGGCCCTGGAATGGAAGTGAGACCAAGGTCTTACTTGTGGCAAAACTGGCCAGGGGGCAAAAACATGGACTGAGTTGCCTTCTATAAGTAAAACCTCAACAGTTGGTGAAATGGAACCAGGAGACTGATAGCAACCCTTCCAGGACCTGCAGATGCAATTAATACATATTTGAGATTTCTTCCCAGTTTAGAAATGATTGCTATTTGGGAACTCTTCTGCCAAAACTCTTAAAAAAAAAATGGAGAAACGGCTGAGGTGCTCTAGCTGCTAGTTTCCCAGTTACTAATTTTTCCCACTCTCTGCCTCTGCTCACTATCCAATTTAAGTTCAACTGTTCCAGCCTCTCCTCACTATAGTCTTTCCTTTTTTTTATTAAAGCTTTTTATTTGCATAACATACATATGGGTAGTTCCTCAACATTGATCCTTACAAAGCTTTCTGTTACAAATTTTACCCCCAGTCCTCTCCCCTCCCCTAGATGGCAGGAAATCCACTACATGTTAATTATATTAAAATACTTGTCAAATCGAATATATGTATACATATTTCCATACTTATCTTGCTGTGCAAGAACAATCGTATCTACATGAACAAAAAATATCTGAGAAAGGAAACCCAATGCAAGCAAACATTGATAGAGATCATGGAAATGATATGTTGTGGTCCACATTTCATATCCCTCTCTCTGGGTGTACATGGCTTTCTTCACTGAATAATTGGAACTGGTTTGAGGCATTTCATTGTTGAAGAGAGTCATGTCCATCAGAATTGATCATCATATAGTCTTGTTGCCGTGTATGATGATCTCCTGGTTCTGCTTGTTTCACTCAGCATCAGTTCATGCAAGTCTCTCTAGGCCTCTCTGAAATCATCCTGCTGGTTGTTTCTTACAGAACAGTAATATTCCATAACATTCATATACCATAATTTATTCAGCCATTCTCCAATTGATGGACATCCATTCAGTTTCCAGTTTCTAGCCACTACAAAAAGGGCTGCCACAAACATTCTTGCACATGTGGGGCCCTTTCCCTCCTTTAAGGTCTCTTTGGGATATGAGCCCAATAGAAACACTGCTGGGTCAAAAGATATGCACAGTTTGATAACTTTTTGAGTATAGCTCCAAATTGCTCTCCAGAATGATTGGATTTGTTCACAATTCCACCAGCAATGTATTAGTGTCCCAGCTTTCCCACATCCCCTCCAGCATTCATCATTATCTTTTCCTGTCATTTTAGCCAATCTGACAGGTGTGTAATAGTAGCTCAGAGTTCTTAATTTGCATTTCTCTGATCAATAGTGATTTGGAGCTCCTTTTCATATGACTAGAAATGGTTTTAATTTCATCATCTGAAAATTGTTCATATCCTTGACCATTTATCTATTGGAGTGGCTTGAATTCTCTATATATTTTAGAAATTCTCTATATATTTTAGAAATGAGGCCTTTATCAGACCCTTAAATGTAAAGATGATTTCCCAATTTGATGCTTCCCTCCTAATCTTATCTGCATTAGTGTTGTTTGTACAGAAACTTTTTAACTTAATATAATCAAAATTATCTATCTGGTGTTCACTTAAGAGTTCCAGATCTTCTTTGGACATAAATTTATTCCATCTCCACAGGTCTGAGAGGTAAACTATCCTATGTTCCTCTAATTTGCTTATAATATCACTCTTTATATCTAGATCATCTTATCTTGGTATGTGGTGTTAGGTGTGGGTTAAGCCCTAATTTTTTCCACATTAGTTTCCAATTTTCCCAGCAGTTTTTGCCGAATACTCACTATAGTCTTTCCACCAAATGTTTTGCTTTCTTCATCCCAGGATCCTCTGCCAGTGAAGTCTCAGCTTGGCAGCCAAAAATGGGCAGTGGCCCCTTTCTGTTTGCTCCCCTAGAAGTTCTCTCTCCATCTCTTCTGTTCTCAACTTTATGGAAATAAGGAGTATAGAATAGTGAACTGGTAGTTTCTTGGCAAAAACTAGAAAAAGGGCCTTGGGCTTTTTGGCTCCCAAATAGATGAGATGCATTGCTGATAGCCACTACATTCACATTTTCTAAGAAACCAAAGTAGTTGTCACAAAAAACATGTCCCAAAGTTGACATATTCAGTAAGAAAGTATTCAGACTTTATTCAGAGGTTCTATGCCAATGATTCTTTAATGTGGGGTCTATAATCTGTTTTTTTGTTTTTGGGGGCTTTTTTTGATAATTATTTCAATATAATTGATCTATTTTGTATTTTAACTTAGGAATAAAAACTTTTAATATTAAATTATTATATTAAAAATTAAATATTTCCCAATTACACTGAAATTTAAACATTCATTTTTTTTGAAATTCAAGTTCTGAATTCTTTCCCAATTTGTGCCCTAAAGAATCAAAATTCAAGAAGTTCATAGGCTTCATCATACTGCCAGAGGAAGTCATGACACTGTGGAACTTCCTGTTAATACTAGATGTGCTCGATTTTCTAGTCCACTTCTCTCTATTCCCGTGACTATTGGCAATAGCCTCCTAATTGGGCTTCCCTCCCCAACCTACCCCCCATAACTGCCAGTGGTTTAATACTTCCCATATAAAAAGGTTTTCCAATAAACTGATACTATGTGATAAATGACATGTTAGGTCTACATAATTAAGAGTTATAGGCAGCTAGGTGACACAAATGAATAAAGTGTGGGGCTTGGGAGTCAGAAAGACCTGAATTCAAATAGAGCCTCAGAAAGCTTGGTTAAGTCACTCACCCTCTATTTACCTCTTTCCTCTCTATAAAATTGAGATCATCATAAGAGTACCTACCTCTTTTATCCCTGGTTATTATGAGGCTCAGATAATATTTGTGAAGTGCTTAGTATAGTGGCTGACACTATGGTGCTTAATGCTTGTTTGCTTTCTCTCTCTCTCTCTCACATACACACACACACACACAATCCTTTACACAATCACTTCCAATTTAAAGGAGCAGGGAGTGAAGGGAACACATCTAGAAAACAATAAATTTGGATTATAGTCTTGAATATATTCTTTCACTTGTCTGATTTCTGGCACACAATCTCTGTAATTGTTTCCCTTCTTAATGCTTCCTTAACTGCATTGATTGTAGGGGAAAAAGAGCACTTTGGAAAGTACAATGAATTTAGATAAAGAGAAGAATTATGCAGGAGTAGCATAATTGCCAGCTGCCTTTACTTTGCAGCCCAATTATCTGTGGTCAGAAGTGGGGGGAGGGGGTTGCTATAGAGGCAAAACAGTTAAGGGAAACTGAGGCAAAAACTGAGAAACATATGGGAACTGTGGCACAACATTTATAAATTGTTTTATAGTAGTAACAAGGGAAAGAACAGATACTAACAAAGAACAGGCTTGGAATGTGATCTCCATTGCCTTTGAGAATTCCTAAATGTTTCAATAAAAACATGGTGAATGAGGGGCAGGAACATAAGTTAACTGCGCCATCCAGCCCAGGAGATGGGATGGGTGCCCAGTCTCTGAGTTTAACACATAAATCCTGGAAAGGCTGGGGCCATATATCAGTAACTTTGTGTTTACTATTCCCAAAAACTCATTTTAGAAATATTTATTAAATAAAACTTATTAAATGCGTGTGTGAAGGTAAAGAACACAAAGATAAAAATGAAACAGTTCCTACATTCAGGCTTATTTTCTACTAGGAGAGATTCAACATGTTAACAGAGAAGTAAATAGAGGGAAGTAAATCTCATGGATTATGTTTAAGAATGGGGCAATTTCATGGAGGGCACATTGAGCTGCCTGGCCAATTTGTGGGAAACATTCATTTTTTTTTTTTCCCTTTTTGCTGAGGCAATTGAGGTTAAGTGACTTGCCCAGGGCCACACAGTTAGGGAATGTTAAGTGTCTGAGACCAGATTTGAACCCAGGTCCTCCTGACTTCAGGGCTGGTGGAAACATTCATTTTTAAAGGACTTTTTTCTTTGGCATAATGCAACCAGTACAGAATAGTTATTTGTTCTTTCGGTACATTTTTGTTGTTTGTCCTTTGTTCTCGAAGAGAACCATGGCATCAGGGAAATGATGCCATGACATAAAAAGGAATTGGATTAAAGGGAGGGAGGACTGGGCAAGGTCACCTGCCTCATTTTCTCTTTTGGTGCTGTCTTCCTCCTATGGCAAGATGAAGGCCTCAAACCAAGGTTTTTTGGGGTTTTTTTGTTTTTTTTTAACAGGTCTCATTTTGACTGAGGCAACACCCATTCACTGATTAAAACTAGGTAGCAGATGAGTGGGCTGGTAAACTGTCACCCAGGGCTGCCTTTATCTTAAAGGCTTATCCCTATTAGGTTTAAGGGACAGAAGCATCAACATCAAAGCAAAGTTCAATAGGATTGACTAGAGCATTTAGCCCTCTTCTTGAACCCTAAAATGGAAGTAACATGACACTGTTTTCACTCTCTCTTTGAAGCTCCCTGTATAGAAAATAGTTTCTTCATTAAACCTTCCTTGAAGTTGTTAGTAACCTTGATGTTGGTAACCTTTTCCCTGCTTTAGGAACATGGTGGCTGCAGGCACATGGTAAGTAAAGCTAGGCTCAGCTAGGTAGGCTACATTTGGATTTTGGATCTTTGGCTGCCTCTTCTGCTTTGTGTTTCTTTGCCTGATCATAGATGTCCAAATAACAATCCTGATGAATATGCCCAGTCTTAAAGGCAGTCTTGTGGATACAAGAGGTCAGGAAATCCTGGGTTCTCAACCAGTTCTGGCTGTACTGCAGGAATACCTCCTGTCACTATTCACTATAGTTCTTGGAAGAGAAGATGACCATCAAGGAATGGATGAGCCAACTGGCCAGAATGCATGGAGATGGAAGGAATTGTTGGACATTGCAAAGCAGAGGTAAAATTTAAACTACCCATTTGGCAGTACCACAAACTGATTCATGTTTAGGTTTCTTGGGAGGAAGTAAGAGTATTTATGTACTGCTCCAGGAGAAACTGAGGCAGTACTACAGATTGGAGACTAGATAATATTTTATTGATGGTAATGGAGAGTTTAGAATCCACAGCTATGGGTGGGACTGAATGGGACTCTTGTCTCAAAGCACCCAGTTCCGGAGAGTTAGACTGGTAGACATTAGCCAGCCATCTGAATCTCAAAAGTAAACAGCAGTTGCTCCAAGGATTCTTGTAGGGCTCCCTACAATCGGACAAAGAGCTCGGCAGGGGGAGGGAGGGGGGAGGCCACTGGGGGATTGGAGTTCCAGGAAAAGACTATCAATTCAGAAAGGGCCTTGTGGACTGCACCAAGGTGTGTGGCAAACTGGGTAACCAGGTGCTGTTCTGGATCTACAAGAATGTCAGAGGTTAAGAAGGGCCTCCCATACAGAAGTCCAAAGGGGCTCAGCTCAGTGTTCTCCCAGGGTGCAATGCAGACTCTAAGAAGCCTTAATTAGAGATTCTTCACCCAATCTTCTCTAGTCTCTAAGCACAGTTTAATACAGACTCCCTTGAGCCTGTGATTCATTTTCTCCACCTTCCCAGAAGCCCGAGGACACCAGGCAGAGTGGAGGTGGTAAGTGATTTTAAGAGCCTTGGCCACATTTTGGATTACCTGAGAAGTGAAGGCCAGACCATTGTCTTTCTGCAAGGAGCCAAAGCGAGTATGATCTCTTTTAGCAAACACTTTACTTCCTGAGCTTTCTCAGTCCTGCAGGGAAAAGCTTCCACCCAATTAGTACAGGTGTCAACAAAGACCAAAAGCAACTTGAAACCTCTGCAAGGGGGCATATGTGTAAAGTCTGTTTGCCAATCTTCCCCTGGGTATGTGCCCCTTCTCTGAACAGGCTTCAAGAGAGGGGGAGGTTTAACAACTCCTTCAGGATTTACTTGGGCACAAACTGGGCAGGCCTGGCAGAGCTGTCTGATTGTTTCTCTCAGCTTGTGACCAGTAAAAATGCATTTCACAAGGGATGGAAGAGCCTTTCTTCCCAAGTGGGTAGCTTGGTGAAGATTAAAAATAAATTTCCATTCTCTTGCCTCTGGGATTAAAAGTTGGCTTGAGGGTGTTTGAAACCAGCCAGAAGGAGAAAGGGTGTGTCCCCTTTCTTTTGCAAAGGCTTGTTCCTGTGAAGGGGTATAAGAATCCAGGAGCCTGGGGAATTTCTCCTGCATATTTAATAGGAGAATTCTTTGGGGTCAAAAGTCTCCTTTCTTTCCATATAGCCTCATGAGCATGCAAAATATGAAAAGCATTTTTGGAGTCTGTGTAAGATGTTCACTCTCATTCCCTTCCCCAATTCCAAAGCTCTGGTTAGGGCAATAAGTTCAGCTTTCTGGGCAGAAGTTCCAGGGGACAGTGGCTTAGCTTCCAGGATCCCCATTTTCAAGAAAGCTAGATCAATCTGTAAACCATTCACCATCTGGGTTGTCAAGAATATCCCTCGAGTCAGGGCCG
>JAJPUD010002299.1:242810-274736 GCA_023553655.1 Myrmecobius fasciatus | reverse complement strand
TAGATGGTTTTAAGTTCAACATTACAGATTATTTTGCTTTTAAAATATCCAATATATATAACAATTCCAAATTGCATATTATCTATAACAGAAACATTCAAAGAGGCAAAAACTATTACTCTCAGAGTCTCCCCTAAACAATGAATATAATTTCAGGATGACTCAATACAAATCAATTAAAAACTCATACAGAATATCCCAATTCCACATAAAAAGATCTTTCAGATTTAACATTAATAATTCCTTTTCAAGAAAGGAAAAATTAATAAATTAACTTCCTCCAATTCAGGAATTCCGACAGCTTTTTGAAGTGGCCCAAAGCCATCAGCTCAGATTTCATGTAAATGTAGGCTGTTCCTTTAAACAAGATGATCAATTGATATTTCAATCAGCCAAGAGCTGCAGTTCCTTAAAAGAGGCTATACCAGACTTAATGGGGGAAGGGGAATTAGATTGACACCTGGGAAGACTTCCATGTGGTTGCCCTTCCCCCCTGCTTCACAAGTATTTTTCTCAACCACACCATGCTTCTTCCTGACTTCCACTTATCAAAGCTAACTTTTTAGGGTGCCATGCCCCAAAATCTTATCTGCCAGCCAAAGAAAGGCAGATAGATCCCAATCTCAAAAGGACATCTCCCTTCTATATCTCCTTCCTTTTCCATTTCTCTTAACTCTCAAATGTTAATAAGATTCCTTCCTGTCTCTCCCTCCCTCCATCAATTGTTTCTACAAACCCTTTTTTCTTATCTCATTTCTTCTATGTACTTATATTTTTCCTTTTCCTTTCTCATTTTTCCTTCTTAACTTTTTCCTTTTTCCTTTTAACTTTTTTTTTAAACTTGTAACTTTTTTCTTCTCCATCTCCACCTACTTCAAAACTTTAAACTCTTAAGATTCACAACATAGTGAATAGTTAAATCACTCCATAAAGCTCACACACATTTTCAGCATGACAAACTTTAAAACATGACTTACAATGCTTACAAATTACCCAAAATATCTTTCAGAAGGTAACCTAAGTTACCAGAACTTTTAAAACAATTATTATTATTAAACTAACTCGAATCAAATACAGCTTTTAGAAATTTCTCTTTCAATAATAAAAAGTCAATTATTCAAACAAATTCCTAAGATCTCATACCCAGAATAAACAGATTTAACATACACAAAGCAATATTATTTCCCACAATTTCAGAATTTAAAACTATGTTCCCAAAAATTCAATAGTCCAATAAACCAAAAAGACATTGCTTTTTTCCCCACTTAAGTAAATTTTCTAAAATCCCAATTAAACATTGCAAACAAACTGAATTACAATTAGGTTGTGTATATGTATATACATATACATGCACATACACACATGCATGCACACACACACACACACACTTACATTTAAACCTGATTCCCAGAAACTTTTCCCCAAGTTTTTAAAAGCTAATCTGCATCAGTTCCCTTTGTTTTCTCTCTTACCTCCCCAGGCAGAGCAGCTTCTTGAATAAGATAAGACTTCCTTGATCTCTCCTTCTCTCTCTGCCAGAACTTAAAATGGCTTAACTTTTTTTCTCTTCCTTTTTCTTTCAAAGTAGCACAAACAGGTTACAATTTTTAAGCACAAATTACAATTAAGCACAAATTGGAAAAACCGAAAGCATTTATGCCAAGCACCAATGCGGAAACAATCCTAATATAAAAATTATTCTTCACTAAACTGGGCATAGTTTCTCTCTCTCTCCCAGACTTTCCATCTCCTGCTGCAGTCAGGAAACGGGAAGGAGGGTGAAAGAAACCATCTTTGCTCTATCTTCACTCTCTAGGGACCAAATGTCACACTCCCCAACTATTATTCTAATGGACTTTCCTGAAGTTCCAAACTTGGCCAGAGTTGGACCAACGGGAAAGCCTCTTTTCTCTTTTTTTTTTTTTTTTTCAAATTAATTCCCTCTATTATGCACATTGTGTCTCAGAAACCCAACAGTTTGGAGACACTCCCATAGTTCTCCAATACTGATAGATTTTAAGTATCCTCAGTACCTTGGCTTTTCTTCCGCTAATTCAGCCTCTACACTGAAGTTGCCTGTGGCACAAGGAGGTAAAGGTACAACAGAATCCCAGAGATGGGATGGGATTCTCTCTGTCCACTCCCCATTCACCTATTCTCTGACTCTTAGGCTTGGCTCAAGAAGCCAGGCCTTCCTCCCCTGAAGCCAGAGATTTGCAAAAACTCCAATTCCTCTGAATTGAAGAAACTTTTCCCCATTTAGTTCTAATTCCACCCTGATCCCACAGCAGCAATGCTCTCCCATTCTCCTTACCTATTCCCCTTTCAGTTAGCTAACATCTCAAATCCTCAGCCGATTTCCTGATTTCAGCTATTCTCTGATCTAGATCTAGGCCTTCTAACACCCACTTCACTTCAATCTCTTTGGAGACTGCACTTCAGTCTCTCCATAAAGAGTTATCTCTTTACAAATGGCCACCTAAGAGCTTTTCAGAAAACTTTTTAATTTAGGAGAGTTATTCTCTCCCAAACTTTCTGAGGCTTACCTTAAGTTGCATACTCAAGATTTCCTGGCCATGAGCTCAATTCAACCTACACACACCAGACTTACACACACCAGGTTTACACACACACCAGGCTTACACCAGGCTCAGGCCTTCCAGGCCGCCAGTGATCTTACTTCTGCTTCTGTCTTCACTGAGAATCTCCCATCGGGTGCTTTTGCTTAGTAGAGAGGAGATTGGTGTCGGTTTCAGAGACTGGGACAAAAGGTCCCTTGGTGCCATTATGTCTCCGAAATCGAACAACAATCGTTCCCTTACTAGGCCTTTATCCCAGATGAGCCCCCAAAACTGTGTGGGATAAAAATCCGATTCCCCATTCAAAATAATTACTCAGAGATTTCTCAAAGTGAAGATTAGAAGTTTATTTGAATTTCGCGAAATTCCCTGGGGCAGTCATTCTTCTCCAGGCCCCAGCCAGGAGAGAAAGGAGTGTACCCCACTGCTCACCTGAGCCCACACTTATAGGGAAAGAAAGGGAGGCCCACCCCCAGGCCTGTCAATCTCAGAACAAAGCACTTCCCACCCACTCAAGGCCCACTGATATCAACCAGACCCTTTTTCAAATCAGCAACTAGCAGGTTCTGGTCTGCCTTTGATATTCTAAAAAGCCACAATTTATCTCTGCAACAGGATCCCCAAGGAAAAACCCTGCCACTCTCTCACAATCATTACTCTGAGAAGCCCTCAGTTTCCCATCTCATTCAAGGGTACTTCTGCCGAGAAGTGCAAGAACTTCCAAGTCTGGGCGGCTGTAGTCGAGGAAGCCTGCTGAGCATGAAGCTCCTGACAATCCCACAAGCCTTCCTAAGTGTTTGGGTTGTCTCAGCTATAGAATAGGGACAAAAAAGGGGGCTTACTTTAACAAGGAAGATGTAAAATTTTGGGGATCCTGGTGTGGGCCACCAAATGTTGAGGAATAAGATACCCTAACACCATATGGGGGTCCCCAAGTCGCTGTCGCAGGTATGGGGAAAGAATTCCCAGACCTAGTCTCCAAGTGGTAAAGGGTTTGTTAACACTGAAAATAGAAGGCTAGGTTCCAGAAGGCAAATAGCTGAATGCTAAGGGGCAGTAGATGACTTTATCCAGCTTTCTACCATTGGCATGTTAATTCTCTGGCCCCAGGGTAGGCTTAAGGAATAGTCTCTAGAATTTGGTTCTCACTAACACCTGATTATCACTATTGTCTCAGGAGTTTGGTCATTCCTTAGGCAGTGAATTGAAGTGTAGTTTTATTTACTGTCAGATTGTTGTTCTTAGATTGGGAGTGTGGGAAGTCCCTGAGGCAGACTCCAAAACCCAGAAGATTTAGGGTTTCCTGACATTGTTAGAACAGAAGCCCCTCCTAAAATAAGGGTACCATAAAATCATATGTCATAGAGGAAAGACTAAACACCCGAGTCCTCTTGGACCCAGTAGTATATCACATAAGTGAATGCAAAAGGTATGCATTATAATATTATGATAGCTAACACAACCAAACTGACATCAGAAAAGGCTTCCTGTAAAAAGTAGAACCTGAAGATTATCATGCTTCCTTTTTTATAAAAGAGACTGCTTATTAACATGTAGTGGACTTCCTGCCATCTAGGGGAGGGGTGGAGACTTTGGGGGGGAGGGAAATTTGTAACAGAAAGCTTTGTAAGGGTCAATGTTGAAAAACTACCCATATATATGTTTTGCAAATAAAAAGCTTTAATAAAAAAAAAAGATTCAATCTGTAAATAAATAGAGAGAGAGAGAGAGACTTAAAGCTAGGCACATAACACATAGCTTCATTGTGCTGGTAGGTACTTAAAAGATTACATTATCTATATTCTCTCCCCCAACCTTTTCTTCAAAAAGTACTGTAATTGTGGGATCTGAGCATTTTCACACTTTGTTGATGTTTTCTTGCATTGTGTTTTCCTTCTCAGTTTTATTTTTCCTGTACAATAAGATAACTGTATAAATATATTTAAACATATTCAATCTGTCAAATATTTTAACATAATTAACATGTATTACACTTCCTGCCATCTAGGGGAGGGGGTGGGAGGTAGGAGGGAAAAATTTGTAACAGCTTCACAAGGGTCAATGTTGAAAAATTATCTATGCATGTGTTTTGCAAATAAAAAGCTTTAATAAAAAGAAAAAAATATATATTTTTTAAAAGTACTGCACTTTATAATATTCTTGAGTGAGATGGAAACTAAGGATTTCTCAAAATAATGATTGTGAGAGATTGGTAGTAGGGCTTTTCATTGGGAATTCTATTGCAGAAAGAAATTCTGGCCTTTTAGAATATCAAAGGCAGACCAGACTGACTGGAGCCTGTTTGCTATTTACCTATTTGCAGAAGGTCTGCTTGATATCTGTGTGTCTTGAGTGGGTGGGAAGTGCTTTGTTCTGGAGATTGGCAGGTCCTGGGAGTGGGCTTCCCTCTCTCTCTATGGGCTCAAATGAGAAAAAACTGGGCCGCCTCCTTCTCCCTGGTGTGGCCCAGAGAAGAATGACTGTCCAGAATTTCTCGAGATTCAAATAAACTTCTAATCTTCACTTTGAGAGATCTCCAAGTAATGATTTTGAATCAGAAGTCAGTGGTATTTTTATCCCACACATTCTGAAATATTGAGGACAAGTGAAAATGCTCCTCTAGTCTGGCACCTGAGAAGTCCAAAAAGAACATTTTTAAATAATTTAACAAATATTTCCAAAAATCATTTTTAAAAGCTTTCTCAAATATTTTTTTTCTCAAATATTTTTAAATGATTTACTAGTGACTCTATTAGCATAAGAAAAATTATCCATTCCCAGACAAATCTTATTTTTCAAGGAAAGAAAGATGTTTTTATTTTTATTTTATTTTATTTTTTATTTTTATTTATTTAATTTTAAAATTTTTTTATATGCATAACATACGTATGGGTAGTTCCTCAGCATTGATCTTTACAAAGCTTTCCTTTACAAATTTTACCCCCAGTCCCCTCCCCTCCCCTAGATGGCAGGATGTCCACTACATGTTAATCATGTTAAAATACTTGACAAATCGAATATATTTAAACATATTTCCACACTTATCATTGTTGTGCAAGAAAAATCGTACCTACAAGAAAGAAAAATCAGAGAAAGGAAACAATGCAAGCAAACATCAATAGAGAGCATGAAAATGTTATGTTGTAGTCCACATTTCACATCCCTCTCTCTGGGTGTATATGGCTTTCTTCAGTGAACAATTGGAAGTGGTTTGAAACATTTCATTGTTGCAGAGAGCCATGTCCATCAGAAGTGATCATCATATAGTATTGTTGCTGTGTATAATGATTTCCTGGTTCTGCTCATTTCACTTAGCATGAGTTCATGGAAGTCTCTCCAGGTCTCTCTGAAATCGTCCTGCTGGTCGTTTCTTATAGAACAATAATATTCCATAACATTCATATAAAATAATTTATTCAGCCATTCTCCAATTGATGGGCATCCCTTCAGTTTCCAGTTTCTAGCCACTACAAAAAGGGCTGCCACAAACATTCTTGCACATGTGGGTCCCTTTCCCTCCTTTAAGATCTCTTTGGGATATAGGCCCAATAGAAACACTGCTGGGTCAAAGGGTATGCACAATTTGATAACTTTTTGAGCATAGCTCCAAATTGCTCTCCAGAATGGCTGGATCCATTCACAGTTCCACCAACAATGCATCAGTGTCCCAGCCCTCCCACATCCCCTCCAACATTCATCATTTTAGCCAATCTGACAGGTGGGTAGTGGTACCTCAGGGTTGTCTTAATTTGCATTTCTCTGATCAATAGTGATTTGGAGCACCTTTTCATATGACTAGAAATAGTTTTAATTTCATCCTCTGAAAATTGTCTGTTCATATCCTTTGACCATTTATCAATTGGAGAATGGCTTGAATTCTTATAAATATGAGACAATTCTCTATATATTTTAGAAATGAGACCTTTATCAGAACCCTTAAATGTAAAGATGATTTCCCAATTTATTGCTTCCCTCCTAATCTTGACTGCATTGGTTTTGTTTGTACAAAAACTTTTTAACTTAATATAGTCAAAATTATCTATCTGGTGTTCAATTAAGAGTTCCAGTTCTTCTTTGGACATAAATTTATTCCATCTCCATAGGTCTGAGAGGTAAACTATATTATATTCCTCTAATTTACTTATAGTATCACTCTTTATATCCAGATCATGAACCCATTTAGATCTTATCTTGGTATGTGGTGTTAGATGTGGGTCAAGCCCTAATTTCTTCCACACTAGTTTCCAATTTTCCCAGCAGTTTTTGTCAAATAGTGAGTACTTATCCCAGAAGCTGGGGTCTTTGGGTTTATCAAAGACTAAATTGCTATAGTTATTGCCTAGTTTGTCCTGTGATCCTATCCTATGCCACTGATCAACTACTCTATTTCTTAGCCAGTACCAAATGGTTTTGATGACCGCTGATTTATAATATAGTTTTAGATCTGGTACAGCAAGGCCACCTTCATCTGACTTTTTTTCCATTAATTCTCTTGAGACTCTTGACTTTTTGTTCTTCCAAATGAATTTTGCTATTATTTAAGAAAGATGTTTTTAAAATGCTTTTTGCTGTAACAAAAATGGTATTATTAACACAACTTTTTGTGAGAACAATATGATTTGAATATGCTTCATTTTTGGGGGGAGGGTAAATCTTGGTTTCAGATATAGCATTTTGAAGGTCTGGTTATTTTCTTGATTATAATACTTATAATAGGTATAATGGAAAGAATGTACTTAATAATAATGTATCAAACCCCATAAAATACTATTTTTAAGGCAATAGGATTTTAAGAAAAAGGTATTGTTTTACTTTTCTTCTTGAAATGTCCCTTTCATTTCTGGGAGTACTACCTCATTTTGTTATTCAGATTTTTCATGACCCCATTTGGGGGTTTCTTAGCAAAAATATGGGAAGTAGTTTGCCATTTCCTTCTTCAGCTTCTTTTACAGTGAGGAAACGAGGCAAATAGTAAAGTGATTGATTTGTCTAGAGTCACACATTTAGGACATGTTTGAGGCTAGATTTGAACTGACTCCAGGCCTGGCATTCTATCCACTACACCATCTAGTTGATACCTTCAAATAGCCTTTTTGAATTCTATCAGAGATTAATACTTGGTCTCCTTTCCTCTTCCAAATCACTTTCTATTAATTTAAATATCCTGTATTTATATATCTGTGTACTGTGCTGTTTCCCCCTTTGTAGAAACTAAGCTTAAGGGCAGGCATTGTTTTGCTTTTATCTTTGTATCCACAATACATGGTATGTAATAAGTGCTTAATAAATGCTTGCTGAATTAAGATGCATCTATCTTTGTATAACTCCTCTAGGGTTTCTGAGCTCCCAACCCAGGTAGCATTGCTATAAAGACTCAAGCAGATGCTGTCCCAGAGTTCACCAGTGTGGTGACATCTTTTTGAACATGACTTTATAGGACTCTTTTTAGAGAACTGTGGAGAAAGAGAAGCCAAAAGGAGGGATTTCATGTCCCACCTTATGCCATACAGGTAAATAGAGTACAGTATTGCATCCAGTCTCTGGATGCTTGGTTCCTTGTCCCCTCTTTCTGAGACTTGCTTCACATGAGCTACTGTTGCTGAACAGAATGATCAGAATGATGAAATACCAGGGGGCCTGTCAAGAGAGTTGCCAGGACAGTACAAGCCCCATGCAAGCTTCAAGGGAGCAGTGAGCCCTCTATTAACTGCCAAACTCTTCTGAGTTCTACCTCTTTTCTCCAAGGGAGGAAATAAAGTAATGTAAGCTACTTCTGATTCTGGAGCCAGGAGAATGAGCTGCTGGTTTTTGCTATTCAACAAACTGTCCTCTACCCTCTACCCCACCCTCGTTGCTCACTGCCCCTTCACTGCCATCTTTTTATTACTATTTAAATAGAGACAAAACAGTTATGAAAAACTTTCCATGTGCTAGGTACTGTGCTAAGCACTGGGAATGCTAATACAAACAAGTAAGAAAGTCCCTGCTTTCAAGGAGTTCTCATTCTTGGTTGTCCTTCATTCTTGAGGAGGACCAAAATGATATCACTATGTTCAAGTCCAGTTACAGTATGTCTGATTAACTGATCAGATCAATGCAAGTTCAGAATGCTGTGCTACAGGTCAGACATAAATAGTCCATGTGAATATTTGGAGCAGCTTTTCTAACTTTTTTATAACTTGAATTTCTCTTGGGCCAATTCAATTCCGCTTTGGTTCATAGAGCACAGCACCTTCTCTGTGGACATGCCATGCTCGGTGGTCCTGTGCTGTTGTCTCCTAGGTCATACAGTCTATTCTAAAGTTCTTAAAAGAGATCTTGAGAGTGTCCTTATGTTGCTTTTCTTTTATTATTATTATTATAATTATTAAAGCTTTTTCTTTTCAAAACATGAAGATAATTTTTCAATATTAATTCTTGCATAACTTGTGTTCCAAATTTTCCCCTCCTTCCCTTCATCCCTTCCTCTAGATGGCAAGTAATCCAATATATGTTATATATGTTAAAATATATGTTAAATCCAATATATGTAAACATATTTGTAGAATTATCTTGCTGCACAAGAAAGATCAGATCAAAAAGGAAAGAAAATGAATAAGAAAGCAAAATGCAAATGAACAACAAAAAGAGTAAGAATGTTATGTTGTGGTCCACATTCAGTTCCCACAATCCTCTCTTTGAGTGTAAATGGCTCTCTTCATCTCCAGATCTTTGAAACTGGCCTCAGTCATCTCATTGTTGGAAAGAATCACATCCATCAGAATTGATCATCATATAATATTGTTATTGCTGTGTATAATGATCTCCTGGTTCTTCTCATTTCACTTAGCATCAGTTCATTTAAGTCTCTCCAGACCTCTCTAAAATCATCCTGCTGCCCTATAGAAACAACTAAAAAACTACTAGATAATATTATCTACAACTTTAGCAAAGTTGCAGGATACAAAATAAATCTACATAAATCATCAGCATTTATGTACATCACTAACAAAATCCAACAGCAAGAGATACAAAAAGAAATTCCATTTAAAATAACTGTCAATAGTATAAAATATTTATCATCAGCATTTATGTACATCACTAACAAAATCCAACAGCAAGAGATACAAAAAGAAATTCCATTTAAAATAACTGTTAATAGTATAAAATATTTGGGAATCTATCTACCAAGGGAAAGTCAGGAACTGAGCAAAACTACAAAACACTTTCCACACAAATAAAGTCAGATCTAAACAATTGGAAAAATATCATCTGCTCTTGGATAGGTTGAGCAAATATAATCAAGATGACAGTACTACCTAAACTAATCTATTTATTTAGTTCTATACCAAACTCCCAAGAAACTATTTTACTGACCTAGAAAAAATAACAACAAAATTCATCTAAAATAATCGTGCTGATTATTTTACAACAATATTATTATTATTATTATACAATAATATTCCATAACATTCATGTACCATAACTTATTCGGCCATTCTCCAACTTGATCCACTCAGTTTCCAATTTCTAGCCACTACAAAAAGGGCTGCCACAAACATTTTTGCACATGTGGGTCCCTTTCCCTCCTTTAAGATCTCTTTGGGATATAGGCCCAGTAGAAACACTTGCTGTATCAAAGGGTATACAAAGTTTGATAACCTATTGAACATAGTTCCAAATTGTTCTCCAGAATGGTTGGATACATTCACAGTTCCACCAACAATGCATCAGTGTCCCAGTTTTCCTACATGTCTTCCAAAATTTGTAATTATCTTTTTCTGTCGTCTTAGCCAATCTGACAGGTGTGTAGTGGTATCTCAGAGTTGTCTTAATTTGCTTTTCTCTGATCAATAGTGATTTGGAGCACCTTTTCATATGACTAGAAATAGTTTTAATTTCTTCATCTGAAAATTGTCCATTCATATCCTTTGACCATTTATCACTTGGAGAATGGCTTGAATGCTTATAAATTTGAATCAATTCTCTCTATATTTTAAAAATGAGGCCTTTATCAGAACCCTTAAATGTAAAAATGTTTTCCCAATTTATTGCTTCCCTAATCTTGTCTACATTAGTTTTGTTTGTACAAAAACTTTTTAGCTTAATATAACCCAAACTATCTATTTGGTGTACAATTATGTTGTACATAATTCCAGTTCTTCTTTCGACACAAATTCCTTCCTTCTCCACAGATCTGAGAGGTAAACTATCCTATGTTCTTCTAATTTGTTTATAATATCTTTCTTTATGTCTAGATCATGAACCCATTTAGGTTTTATCTTGGTATGTGGTGTTAGATGTGGGTCAAGCCCTAGTTTCTTCCACACTAGTTTCCAATTTTCCCAACAGTTTTGGTCGAATGGTGAGTACTTATCCCAAAAGCTGGGGTCTTTAGGTTTGTCAAACACTAGCTGGCTATAGTTATTGACTGTTGTGTCTTGTGAACCTCACCTCTTCCACTGATCTATTTCTTAGCCAGTACCAAATGGTTTTGATGACCGCCGCTTTATAATATAGTTTTAGATCTGGCCTTGGATTGCTTTTCTGACCACCTTGTAAACACTTGCCCTGTGTGAGTTCTCCACAAAATAGTCTTTTAGGTGACTTGCCCAGGATCACACAGCTAGGAAGTATCTCAGACCAGATTTGAACTCAGGAAGATGAATCTTCCTGACTCCAGACCCAGCACTTTATCCACTATGCCACCTAGTTGCCCAATAAAGCTAAAGACATCTTTATAAAAAAGAAATGGTGGCTGCTAAATTCTTGTGTAATGTGATTCATGCTTCTGGCACATAATAAGTGCTTAATATATACTTGTTGACAGAGATTAGAAATTTGGATCCTTGTAGAGGTAATAATGGGAGACACACCCCTCACTGCAGATGTGTGAGGGGAAGAACAGATACTGACTCTATGACAAGTTTCCATGAACTGAAGAGAACAGTAATAAGTTTCATAATCCTCTAAACCTTATATAGAGCTAAGCACTTAAGGTAAAAGTTTGCCCAGGCCAGAAAAGAAGATAATCATTTTTCTGGCAATCACTTACCACACATAAGAACACAATCTAGTAACTCAGGAGTCTAGAATCAGGGTCCCCCTTGTTGGAAGGAACCTGAAGCCTCCTAGACTGAAGTGGTCCATGCTGTAACTTGGGAGACAATTCCCTTTTATTTCTTACAAGGAGCAGTCTGGCTGGCATACTTCTAATGTACTCCTTTCTTTCCCCCAGGTACTCTGCTGGGAAAATGGAGATGGTAATAAAAATGAGAAGAGAAGTAGCACTTTACTTTTACCTAGGAAGGAAGGGAAGTCCATTATACCCTGATCATCCTTTCCCAGGGTTTCCTGGACTTTCCTTCAGACTGCCACATTGTGCTGGCAGAGAACTGATGAAGGCCTTCCTTCCTGATGGTGCTGAAGTGTAAGCCACTATACTGATAAGATAATATGAACTGGGCCAGAAGAAGCCACGGTGACCAATAATCTAGATCAGATGGTGGCCCATAAGAGGGAGGAAGGAATGAGAAATCAACCCTGATTGTTCAAATTTTGGAGGAATACAATGTTTGGAAGAAATCATAAACCATAAACCCAGGCATATAAGCTATTGACTTATTGGATTCTCTAGGTATTAGAGGACCCACCTGGATATCCTGCCCTGATGGCTCCCATTTACTTAGTCACTTGCAAATCTCTTTCTTTCAAATGAGCCCCTCACTCCCTTCCTCCCTTCACCTCATATAAAGTATGCTGTCCAGCAGTCTCTTCCCTCAGACCCTAATGATTTTTCTAGGCCCACTTTCTGGAGGTCTCTATCCATAACAACAGGTTGAGTGAAGCCTCTGGCAAGGACCAAGAAGTGGCTAAAATAAGCAACCGTTAGAATTTCTGGAGTTCCAAGCTCCCTTAGAAAACCCACTCCCTCACTGATGCATTGTTGGTGGAGCTATGAACAGATCCAACCATTCTGGAGAGCAATTTGGAGCTATGCTCAAAAAGTTATCAAATTGTGCATACCCTTTGACCCAGCAGTGTTTCTATTGGGCTTATATCCCAAAGAGATCTTAAAGGAAGGAAAGAGCCCCACATGTGCAAGAATGTTTGTGGCAGCCTAGTAGGCATAGTAGTGGCTAGAAACTGGAAACTGAATGGATGCCCATCAATTGGAGAGTGGCTGAATAAATTATGGTATATGAATGTTATGGAATATTATTGCTCTGTAAGAAACGACCAGCAGGATGATTTCAGAGAGACCTGGAGAGACTTGCATGAACTGATGCTGAGTGAAACGAGCAGAACCAGGAGATCATTATACACGGCAACAACAATACTATATGAGGATCAGTTCTAAGGGACATCACTCTTTTCAACAATGAAATGCTTCAAACCAGTTCCAATTGTTCAGTGAAGAAAGCCATATACACTCAGAGAGCGGGATGTGAAATGTGGACCACAACATGACATTTTCATGTTCTCTATTGAGGTTTGCTTGCATTGTATTTCCTTTATCAGATTATTCTTTCTGGTAGATATGATTTCTCCTGCACAAAAAATGATGCAATAACTATACATATATTCGATTTCTTAAGTATTCTAACAATTATCATGTAGTGGATATCCTGCCATCTAGGGGAGGGGTGGGGAGTAGGGGGGAAAAATTTGTAACAGAAAGCTTTGTAAGGGTTAATGTTTAGGAATTACCCATACATATGTTTTGCAAATAAAAAGTATTAATAAAAAAAAAGAAAAGAAAACCCACTCCCTTATGCTGCCCTTAAAAAGCAATTACTTGTCTGTTGCTGGGTCCTAGTTTCTAATGAGCAGATGACTAGGGCTCATGCAGTTATTCTTTGGCCAAAGATGCCCCATTTGGTTTGGGTAATTGATGCAGGATGAACATATTACAAGAAGGCTTGAGCACAGGTGGCTTCTACTACTGTTAGGTGTACATTAATTGTCATAATCATAATTGTTAGTACCTTTTCTGGTTCACAGATGTGTTGTCCATGCCAAATATGTCAAAACCTGAAGCTTCCACACCAGACCCCAAAACTCTGCCTCCTCTAGTGGCTTAGTGGACCCACCCCCCCAACCCCCACCTATAAGAACCTGACTCTTGAGAAACACCTTCTTTCCCGGTTTCAATTCACTATGAGAGAGAAGCCCACATAAATGGACTTCAGTGGCCATTAATCTGGTATGGCAATTTAGGATACCCTAGGGAATTAGGGTTCTGGCAAGTTGTTCCATCAGGCTGCATGACTGGTATGTGAGTCTTAAGGGCAGAAAAAATGAATAGTTCCTGGGAGGTAACCATGGATTTGGTCAACTGGCCAATAAGACAGCATAGTCAAAGACTCTACCCTTTGGGATCAAGGACCAATGGAGAAATTTTGCTAATGCCTCTCACTGCATAGTTATGCATGGGGCCTGTCAGCACCTGTCAGACATCATAAGCTAAATTATTAGGTTGGCACTATTACAGGAACAGTAGAGGTTGAGAAGTGAAGTTTGAACTATGGAATGATGATGCCTTTTTTAAATTTTTTATTTTTAAACCTTTTTTTTCAAAACATGCACAGATAATTTTTCAACGTTGACCCTTGCATAGCCTTGTATTTCAGATTTTCCCCTCCTTCCCCTTATTCTCTCTCCTAGATGGCAAGCAATCCAATATATGTAAACATTTATACATTTCTCTTGCTACACAAGAAAAATCAGATCAAAAAGGAAAGTAAATGAGTAAAAAAGCAAAATGCAAGTGAACAACAAAAAAGTGAGAATGTTATATTGTGATTCACATCCAGTTCCCACAATCCTCTCTCTGAGTGTAGATGACTCTTTTCATCTCAAGATCACTGGAATTGGCCTGAATCATCTCATTGTTGGAAAGAGTGACGTTCATCAGAATTGATCATTGTATAATATTGATGTTGCCATGTACAATGATCTCCTGGTTCTGCTCATTTTACTTAGCATCAGTTCATATAAGTCTCTCCAGGCCTCTCTGAAATCATCCTGCTGATCATTTCTTATACAACAATAATATTCCATAACTTTCATACCATAACTTATTCAGCCATTCTCCAACTTTAACTGAGTGGGTGTCCACTCAATTTCTTGCCACCACAAAAAGGGCTGCCACAAACATTCTTCCACATGTTGGGTTCCTTTCCCTCCTTTAAGATCTCTTTGTGATATAGGCCCAGTAGAAACACTGCTGGATCAAAAAGGATGCACAGTTTGCTAGCTCTTTGGGCATAGTTCCAAATTACTTTACAAAATGGATGAATCAGTTCACAACTCCACTAACAATGTATTAATGTCCCAGTTTTTCCACCTCCCCTCTAACATTCATCATTATCTTTTCCTGTCACTTTAGCCAATCTGAGAGATGTGTAGTGATATCTCAGAGTTGTCTTAATTTGCATTTCTCTGATCAATAGTGATTTAGAGCATTTTTTCATATGACTAGAAATGGTTTTAATTTCTTCATATCCTTTGACCATTTATCAATTGGAGAATGGCTTGAATTCTTATAAATTTGAGTAATTTTTTCTCTCTCTCTTTTTTTTTTTTGCTGAGGCAATTGGAGTTAAATGACTAGCCCAAGGTCACACAGTTAGGAAGTGTAAAGTGTCTGAGACCAGATTTGAACTTGGGAACTCCTTATTTCAGGGCTGGTGCTCTATCCATGGCACCACTTAGCTGCCCCAAGTTTCTCTCTCTCTCTCTTTGCAATTCTCTATATATTTTAGAAATGAGGCCTTTATCAGAACCCTTAAATGTAAAAATGTTTTCCCAATTTATTGCTTTCCTTCTAATCTTGTCTGCATTAGTTTTGTTTGTACAAAACCTTTTTAACTTAATATAATGAGAATTATCTATTTGGTGTTCAATTTATGAGTTCCAGTTTTTCTTTGGTCACAATTTCTTCCTCCTCCATAGATCTGAGAGGTGAACTATCCTATGTTCTTCTAATTTGCTTGTAATATCATTCTTTATGTTTAAATCATAAATCCATTTCGACCTTATCTTGGTATGTGGTCTTAGGTGTGGCCTAGTTTCTTCCATACTAGTTTTCAATTTTCCCAGTAATTTTTAATCAAATAGTAAGTTCTTATCCCAAAAGCTGGGGTCTTTGGGTTTGTCAAACACTAAATTGCTAGTTATTGACTATTTTGTGCTGTGAACCTAACCTATTCCATTGATCGACTACTCTATTTCTTAGCCAGTACCATAGCATTTTTTCCCCATTAATTCCCTTGAAATTCTTGACCTTTTGTTCTTCCAGATGAATTTTGTTATTTTTTCTAGAGCTGTAAAATAATTTCTTGGGAGTTTGATTGGTATGGCACTAAATAAGATTAATTTAGATAGTATTGTCATTTTTATTATGTTCGCTTGGCCTACCCATGAGCACTTGATATTTTCCCAAATGATTAGATCTGATTTTATTTGTGTGGAAAGTGTTTTGTAGTTTAGTTCATATAGTTCCTGACTTTCCCTTGGCAGAGAGATTCCCAAATATTTTATACTATTGACAGCTATTTTGAATGGAATTTCTTTTTATATCTCTTGCTACTGGAGTTTGTTGGTAATATAAAAAAATGCTGATTTATGTGATTTTGTATCCAGCAACTTTGCTAAAGTTGTGAATTGTTTCTAGCAGTTTAATTGATTCTCTAGTTTTCTCTAAGTATACCATCATATCACCTGAAAAGAGTGATAATTTGGTTTCCCCATTACCTAATCTACTTCCTTCAATCTCTTTTTCTTCTCTTATTACCACAGCTAACATTTCAATATTGAATAGGAATGGTGATATTGAAGAACTTTATTTCACTCCTGATCTTATTGGGAGTGGTTCTAGTTTTTCCCCATTCAATATGATCTTTGCTGATGATTTTAAATAGATGGTACTAATCATTTTGAGGAAAAGTCCATTTATTTCTATACTCTCTAATGTTAATAAGAATGGGTGTTGGATTTTATAGGATGCTTTTTCTGCATCTTTTGAGATAATCATATGATTTTTGTTAGTTTGGTTATTGATACAATCAATTATGCTAATAGTTTTCCTAATATTGAACCAGCCCTGCAATCCTGGTATAAATCCTACTTGGTCATAGTGTATTACCCTGGGGATGACTTTCTGTAACCTCTTTGCTAATATTCTATTTTATTTAAGATTTTGCATCAATATTCATTAGAGAAATTGATCTATAATTTTCTTTCTGTTTTCAGCACCATATCTGTGTCATAAAAGGAATTTGGTAGGACTCCTTCTTTCCCTGTTTTTTTCAAATAGTTTACATAGTATTGGAATTAATTGTTCTTTTAATGTGTGGTAGAATTAATATGTAATTCCATCTGGTCCTGGAGATTTTTTCTTAGGTAATTGATTAATAACGTCTTCTATTTCTTTTTCTAAAATGGGAATATTTAAATAATTTATTTCTTCTTGTGTTCACCTGGGCAATCTATATTTTTGTAGATATTCCTTCATTACATTTAGATTATCAAATTTATTAGCATATAGTTGGGCAAAATAACTCCTAATTATGGCTCTAATTTCCTCTTCATTAGTGAAAAGTTCTCTCTTTTTCATTTTTGAGACTAACAATTTGATTTTCTTTTCCTTTTCTATTTTACCTATTTTCTTGTTTTTTTCACATAACCAACTCTTTTATTAATTCAATAGTTTTCTTTTTTTCAATTTTATTAATCTCCCCTTTTATTTTTGGAATTTCAAATTTGGTATTTGAGGATTTTAATTTGTTTTTCTAGCTTTTTTAGTTGTAAGCCCAATTCATTGATCTTTTCTTTCTCTATTTTATACATGTAATCATCTAGAGATATAAAATTTCCCCTTATGACTGTTTTGGCTGCATCCCACAAATTTTGGTATGTTGTCTCATAATTGTCATTATTTTCAATGAAGTTGTTGATTGTGTCTATGATTTGTTGTTTCACCCATTCATTGTTTAGGATTAGATTATTTAATTTCCAATTAATGTTTGTATTTTCTCCTGCTCTTTTATTGCATCATGATCTGGGGAAAAAGAGCATTTACTCTTTCTGCCTTTGATTTTTATACATGGTCAATTTTTGTAAAGATTCCACGAACCACCAAGAAAAAAGGAAACTCCTGTTAACATTCAATTTTCTCCACAGATCTATCATACCTAACTTTTCTAAAATTCTGTTTATCTTCTTTACTTCTTGATTTGTGGTTCAGTTTATCTAGTTCAGAGAGAGCAAGATTGAGATAGTTTTTTTTGGTATAACTAGTATAGTTTTTTTGTTTGTTTGTTTTAATTAAAGCTTTTTATTTACAAAACATATGCATAGGTAATTTTTCATCATTGACCCTTGCAAAGCTTTCTGTTACAAAATTTTCCCTCCTTTCCTGCACCCCCTCCCGTAGATGGCAGAAAGTGTAATACATGTTAATTATGTTAATATGTGTGTGTGTGTGTATTTTTTGCTTTTTGCTGAGGCAATTGAGGTTAAGTGACTTGCTCAGGGTCACACAGCTAGGGAATGTTAAGTGTCTGAGACCAGATTTGAACTCAGGTCTTCCTGACTTCAAGGCTGGTGCTCTATCCACTGCACCACCTAGCTGCCCCTATGTTAAAATGTTTGACAAATCAAATATATGTATACATATTTATACAGTTATCTTGCTGTACAAGAAAAATTGGATCTATAAGAAAAAAAATCTGAGAAGGAAAACAATGCAAGCAAACATCAATAGAAAGCGTGAAAATGCTATGTTGTGGTCCACCTTCAGATCCCACAGGCCTCTCTCTGGGTGTATATGGCTTTCTTCATCACTGAACAACTGGAACTGGTTTAAAACATTTCATTGTTGAAGAGAACCATGTCCATCAGAATTGATCATCATATAGTATTGTTGTTGCCGTGTATAATGATCTCCTGGTTCTGCTCGTTTCACTCAGCATCAGTTCACGTTAAGTCTCTGCAGGCCTCTCTGAAATCTTCCTGCTGGTCGTTTCTTACAGAACAATAATATCCCATGACATTCATATACCATAATTTATTCAGCCATTCTCCAATTGATGGGCATCCATTCACTTATCAGTTTCTAGCCACTACAAAGAGGGCTGCCACAAACATTCTAGCACATGTCCCACTAGTATAGTTTGGCTATCTCTTTCTTCTTGCATCTCTCTCAATTTCTCCTCTAGAAATTTGGATGCTATACCACTTGGTGCATATATGTTCAATATTGATATTGCTTCATTGTCTATGGTACCCTTTAGTAAAATATAGTTTCCTTTATCTCTTTTAATTAGATCTGTCTTTGCTTTTACTTGATCTGAGATAAGGATTGCTACTCCTGCTTTTTTTACTTCACCTGAAGCATAATAGATTCTGCTCCAGCCTTTTATCTTTACTCTAAATTCATCACTCTGTTTTAAATGTTTTTTGTAAACAACATATTGTAAGATTCTGGCTTTTAATCCAGTCTGCTATCTGCTTCCATTTTATGGGAGAGTTCATCCCATTCACATTCACAGTTAAAATAACTAATTCTGTATTTCCTGCCATCTGATTTACCCCAAGTTATGCTTTCCTTCCCCCCTTCCCTTCTCCCCAGTATTTTGCTTTTGATGTCCCCCTCCCTTAAACAGTCCTCCCCCTTTAGAGTCATTCCCCCTTTTTATATCTTTTCCCTAATTCTTATATTTTCCCTTCTATTAATCTTTCCCTTTCTTTTCACCTTTCCCCTCCCACTTCCTTATAAGATGAGGCAAGTTTGTTAGTGAAACTAAACATGTCTGATATTTTCTCTTATGAGCCAAATCTGATAAGAGTTAAGATTCACCCAAAGCTCATCCCCCTCCCTTCTTTCCCTCAATTATAATAGGTCTTCTTTGCCTGAGATTCAATCTCCCTTATTTTACCTCCTTTTTCTTCTTTTTCTACCTCGTTTCTTTTTCATATTATCATAATGAAACCAAATTATACCTGTACTCTCTAAGTATTCCCATAATAGAAATACAATTCTAGAGTTCTTTTTAGTGATGATGCCTTGTGCTAGGCACAAGACCATATGATCCTTCTAAGAACAACACAGCTAAGTATTCTTGACCAATTGGAGTCCTGTTCCAGACCACCTTGATGATTTGTCACCTGTTTCCAACTTGGCAAAAAGACACTCTCAGGGAAAGAGGTCTGCAGAAGAAATTAGCCTCAGCTAATCAACAGCTGCATCACTATACATCTAACTTCCCATTGACAAATCAGTAGCACGCTGGACTTGCTGAGCCAGTGCTTTAAAATCTCAGTATCACAGTCCTAGTTAATTCTCTTCAAGTCTTTTTTTCCTTCTCCAGCATAATTACCTTGGCCTTACCATTCTTACCTCCTTTAAGGGCACTGTACACTCAGGTACCTTCATTTGGTAGGCTTCCTTTCCTTACGAGATGAGTCAGACAAATCCTTCCCAGATAGGATTTGGGGGACCAAAGAATACTTCTATTGTGAGGTGTGTTGACTTCTAATAGCATGGGGAAGTAGAAACTGTCACTATGTACCCATGTTCTTCATGACCACATTTGGGGTTTTCTTGGCAAAGAGTTTTCCATTTCTTTCTCCAACTCAGAGGTTAAGTGATTGCCCAAGGTCACACAAGTAGAAAGTGTTTGAGGCTGGATTTAAACTCAGGTCTTAGTGATTACAGGCCCAGCACTCTTATCTACTATATACTCACTTTATATTATATACTATATATATGTATATGTATATATAGTATATAGTATATCTACTATATGCCCTCATAACTACAGTAAGTGTGTATTTGCTTGGAAGAAAGGCAATTCTTTAGCTGACAGTGCCAATTTTGAGTTACTGGATAGGGGTTGGTTCTTATTTAGTCCCTGTGGAAGGGGGCAGCTCCAAAGAGGCTTCTGTAAGGGGTTAAGACTTTGTGCCATTCACCTAATGTAGCTCTCACTGAGGGAAGGGAAGTTTTAGTAGATGGGACAGAAAATATTAGGTCATACAGAAAGATCCTCAGTAAGAACTTAGTTCCTAAAATGGTTTACAAGAGGTTTATGACCTCACAGCCACTTAATTACAGATAACCCTGACTCCTAATGAATTGTCAACTGTGCCAAAAGTGTCTGTACTGTGGCCTTGATGTTCCCTGTCCATTTCCTAAGGCTGATAAAACTCACAAGTAGCCCTAGCTATTTGGTGCTACACAAGGATCTCCTGGGATCTTTGTTGTGCTTCAAACAAAACCAAAAAAAACTTCATTGCCTCAGAACCATAGAGTTTCACAGTTGGAAGGAACCTCAGTTTCTGTTTAGTACAGCCTACACCTGAAAAATAATCCCTTTTAAATCTGACAAATGTTAAATCTCTGCTCAGAGACCAGCAGGAAGGGGAAAACCTACTGCTTTTCAGGAGGTTCATTCCAGTCTTAGCTGTTGGGCTACCCCCAACCAGGCAGTGCCTTTCCTTACCCAGTCGCCTCTACGACTCTTTGGACATCTCCAGATACCACGGCAAGGCAGTCAGTCATCACACCCAAGGAAGGTAGTTCAAGCAGACTTTATTTGGTATAGCTCATGATGGTTCCCCTTTCCTTCCCCTTGTCCCCCCTCATATTCCCTCCTCATTACCTTTCTTACCTCCTGGGATCACGTGCCTCAGCAACAAGTTCTCCATAGGAAGGGGAGTGCTTACCCTGTTACTGGCACGTACTCAATACCTATACATCTTATGACCTGCTTATTGGCAGGAACATGTTGATGAATGTTGGCAGAATACACACCCAGGTGCCTCAATCACATCCTAGAAATCCAGTTACCAAAACAACATGTCCAGTGGTCAAGGAATAAGGCGAAGCTTTCAGGTCGGGTTTCAAGGTTCAGGGCCCAACAGATAGCTTTGTTAGTTTACCTTCACACCAAGCTCTTTGCAAACTTCACCTATTCACTCATCTTTGGTCTGCCCTAAAAAATTACCTTTTTTACATGAAGTTCTTCAGACATCTAGAAATTGATTAATGTCCATCTTCCTTTCAGGTTAAACATTCCTAATTCCTCCAACTGATAAATAATTTATGGCATGACCTTGAGGTTCTTCACCATTCTGACTGGATTCCTCTGGACATTCTCCAGCTTATGTCCTTCATAAGAAAATGTACTCAGAACTGCCCACCAGGATTTAAGTGTGGTCCAAAAGGGGCTATCAGAACCCTGATCCTGCACACTATGGCTTTCAATCCAAAATAAAATTGTGATAGCTTTATTGGCTGCCATACCAGGTTAGTGAACATTGTTAACTTATCATGCTTACAGTCCACTAAAGCCCCAGATATTTTTCAGATGAACTGCCAAACCTCACCCATCTTATATATGTAAATTTGATCTTTTTGAACCCAAAAATATAAGACTTTATATTTATCTCCATTATGTTTCTTTTTGACTCAACCAAAATGTTGAGTCATGTTAATATTCTTTTATTTTGTTAATATTCTTTTAAGCCCTAAATTTCAACTAGTATTCTTGATAAGACCCAAGAACTGTAGAGTTGGAAGGGATCAAAGATTGATAAAGGCAGTATATATTATAAGTAAGAAATATATGCATATGTATTATACATACATACACGATATAGATATATATACATACATATAATAAACTTCCTTGGACCTAAGTTCCCTCATTTACAAAATGATTAGGGTTGCAGATAGACTAGATAATCTCTGAACTCAAATCTATAAGCCCATGACCTCAGGGATTTTGTTGTTGTTCAGTTTTCCAGATTTGGGTTTGTTTCTTTCTTTCTTTTTTTTTTTTTTTTTGGTCAAAGATACTGGAGTGATTTGCCATTTCCTTTTCCAGCTCATTTCACAGGAAAGGAACTTGGGCAACTGGGGTTAAGTGACTTGTCCAAGGTCACAGAGCTAATAAGTGTCTGAGGTAAGATTTAAATTCAGGAAGAGAAATCTTTCCTGAATCCAGGCCTAGTGCTCTATCCAGCATACCACCAAGCTCTAGTTAGTCTAACCAGTAACTAAAATGTGAGTATTCTTCCAACAAGTGACTGTCCAGACTGCTTGAAGAATCACTGACTTACTACTCCAGAAAACTATCTGTTTAATTTGGTATTTTTCTTTCACATAAGACCAAAATCTTTCTCCCTGGAACTTCCACTTCTCCTTGTTCTTTCTTAAGTTATCATTGTACGATGGACAGAAATGATGGTTAAAATTAGAGCTTGGGCTACCTGACATTTTAGAAAGGACTTATAAGAATTTACTATGTAAAAGAGCACTTTGCTAAATGCTGGAGGAATACATTAAGTTTTATTTTAAAAAATGAAACTATCCCATGAAGTTCATAATGCAACATTTTAGAATAACTACACAGGTTATGATGGTAGTATTAAATTTATTGATTGTCTTTTCTTTAATAAGTATATTTATAAAAAGGGGGCTTAGCTGAGGTGGATGAATGTTTCCTTAGCTCCTTCCCTCTTTTACTAGAAAAAAAGGCTTTAAACTCAATATTGTAGTTGATCAGTGAATAAGTCATGGAGAACCCCAAACTCTGAACTTCCCCATGAAATTTCATTCCTAGAATCTTAGAGTTGAAAGAGATATTAGAAGCCATGTAGTTCAACCCTCTTTTAAAATATATAATTCTTCATATCTTACATATTTCAATTCTGTTCTTTTTTGAAATGTGAACAACTTCAATTTGGAAGTAATTTTATTACTTTGGGTCACTTGCAAATAAGAGTATTTTTGATTGCTACCAGAATTATAATAATCGCCATGATGAGCCCTATGCAGTATTAAAGCTACTTAATGCAGTCATAATTAGAAATAATCTGATTTAATTAATATTTTCTATGCCAAATAAATCTGGTTAAACCAATTGAAATTTATTATTTTAGGATAAACATCAACTTGCTTTCATTATTGCCTTATAACCAAAGTAAATGAAGACCTCAGCACGCAAGAACATAGCAATTCCAAATTTTTCCCAAAGCTGAACTGATTAAAACTTGCATATTATGTATACATTAATATTTATGGTAGTCTGGTTAACTAAATTAAAATGTAAAATTTCAAATGTATAAGGAGTGTTTATACAATGAGAAATTGTTCATAAAATTTAGTTAAATCATCTTTATTTACAAAAGCTTACACTGAAAATTATTTCATCAAGCTTCAATTTGAGGAACAGTAAAAGTAACGTAATAGCAGTTAGTTATTTAAACTGAGAATGAGAGATGATTAAAAACTACATCATAAATTACTTTGGTGAAACAAAAACTGTCAAGTTTCTTGTTGCTCTTGGTGATCAGGCTCATTTGAAGGCTGAATCAACCCTGAAGATTGCTCATTTCTACTTTCAGGATGTGGAGGTGGAGGGAAAAATCCATCTCTTGAGGGAGGATAGTGAGGAAAGGACCTGGGTGGATAGACATTTCTCACTGTTTAAAGAGATTGATAGGATATGTGTTAGCTTTAAATATCTCCACTACATCAAAAATGAAAAATGAAACATGTCACAGCTATTGCTTTTAGCATCTCAGTACATATTTAATAGTAAAATAGCACCAGAAAAAATGTAATTTTTGATTACATGCTTTGCATATGGCAATAGCATTGTTTGTATCATTGAATTGTATTGATAACAAATAATTTTCTGAAACAGTGAAATTCATAGTTATATCTTATACACAGTAAAAAAGGTATATCCATGATTTTTAACTCAATTACAGTTATTCCCAAAGCAAAAATCAAATAGCCTTAAAACTGAGTTAAAATTTATTTTACAAAAAAGAATTTTTTTTTTTTTTTTAAACATGGCTGTCTACAAGGAAACAGACACTGGCCTGTTGTGTTTTACTTAGATCAGAGATTCCCTTTTTTGGTCTTGTACCACACCCAAACTATCTTCAGCTATCTTATTTATAGTCAAGAAGCTTTCAATAAAACTGATCTTAACACCTTAGAATTGTGATTTATTTACACTCTGCAAATTCAGAGTCATGAATGGCAATGTCAGGAAGAACTTATGAAAGTCACTTCATGGTTTGTTTGATTTTTTTGAGGCAATCAAAATCCATTAAGTGACTTTCTTAGGGTCACACAGCTAGTATGTGAGGACTAATTTGAGTTCAGAGCCTCCACTGAGCCACCGAGCTCTCTCCACTTCATAGTATTTTTAAACATAATCATCTAATGATTCAATCCAGTTCCAAAGGTGGTGTGATGAAGAGAGCCATCTGCACCCAGAGAGAAGCCCGGAAACTGTGTGGATTACAACATAGTATTTTCACTTTTTTTGTTTACTTGCATTTTGTTTTCTTTCTCATTTGTTCCTTTTTGATCTCATTTTTCTTGTGCAGCATGCTAATTGTGGAAATATGTACAGAAAAATTACATATTTTAACATATATTGGATCATTTGCCATCTAGGAAAAGGGGTAGGGGAAAGGGAGGGGAAAAATTTGGATCACAAGGTTTTGCAAAGGTGAATGCTAAAAATTATTTATGCATATGTTTTGAAAATAAAAAGCTTCAGTAAAAAAAATGTTTCAAGAATTGTCTCAAACCAGTTCCAATTGTTCACTGAAGAAGACCATATACACCCAGAGAGAGGGATATGAAATATGGACCACAACGTAACACTTTCATGATCTCTATTGAGGTTTGCTTGCATTGTGTTTCCTTTCTCTGGTTTTTTTTTTTTCTTGTAGATAGGATTTTTTTTTGCACAACTTGTCAAGTATTTCAACATTATTAACATGTAGTGGACTTCCTGCCATCTAGGGGAGGGGAGGGGACTGGGGGTAAAATTTGTAATGGAAAGCTTTATAAAGATCAGTGCTGGGGAACTACCCATACACGTTATACAAATAAAAAGCTTTAATAAAAAAAAAAATGTTTCGTGGAGAAGAAAAGATAAATAGAAACTGTGAAAATATTTGTCTCAAGGGAAATTTTTGTATTTTTTTTATTGTTATTCTTTTGTGGGTTTTTTTGTTTTGTTTTTCCTGAACACTGACTTGGGATGAAGAGAGAAAAAAATATTTATCTAAGTCAGGCCCATTAAGTCCTTCAAGGTTCTTGTCCTGAGGGTTTTTTCTTCTTTTTCTCTTTCTATACTATTTCACATATTGATTTCCTCAGCTCCCATGTTTGTGACAATCATTTATGCTAATGATTCCCAGATTTCTATATCCATTGCTAATCTTTCTTGGACACCTCAAATCCAGCCTGTCCAAAAAAGAAGTCATTACTGTTTCCTCCAAATCCACCCTTGTTCCAAACTTCCCCGTTTCTACTGAGGGTACCATTATCCTCCAAGTCACCCAGGCTTACAAATCTAAGAAGCTGGTCTGATCATTTCACTCATACTCATATTAACCTCATTCAATAAAAATTCCCATGGCTCCCATTACCTCCCGGATCAAAGACAAAGTTTTTTTTGTTTTTGTTTTGGCACTTCAAGCAACTGGCCCTAATTACTTTTTTAGTCCTTATTTCCTCACAGCACTGGCTGTGTAGAGTACCCACATAGAGTACCCACTATGACTTTATTGCCTCCACCTCCTAAGCTTCTTTTGCTTCCTTCTAAAGGAGATTTCTCTTGATTCCACTCCCTTCCTATCCTTCAGTACCTTCTCTCTGAGACTAGCTTCCAATTACATATAAATTATATGTACATTATTATTTGCAAGTTATGTCTCCCACTAGAAGTCCTTGCCTTGAGGGCAAGGACTATGTTTTGCCTTTTGTTGTATCCCAGAATTTTACACTGTCTACCAGTGTTGATTGGCTGACAAAAGAGCAATGAAATTTAGCTAATTATTTAGTCCAAAATATGGCCCCACAAACTTTCTGGTTTGGTCTTAAAAACAACCTGTAAATCATTCTTATTTTAAATGTCAGAATACAAGTTATATTTATTTTATGTGGTTGCCAAAATAATCAGTGTCTCCTGGGTAAGCAATCCATTAAAACATTTTTTGTTTCAAACCAGAAGTACTATTATTTTAAAAGCAAATGATTTAAGCAGTCTGACATAATGATTGTCATACAAATACAAGGAAAGAAACAATCTCTACCCTCAAGGAGGTTTCTAGGAGTCCTAATAAGGAGTCCACAAGTAAATATACAAGAATATAAGAAATAAATATAAAGAACAAAAAACAAATAATTACACTACACTAATCAAATACACTAATCCCAGCATTAAAGTTATTTTTCCAAATTTAAGGGGAAAATGGTAAATTCAAAGTCAATACTAGAGAAACAAAAATTTAACCACATTACTAAATATTGAAAAGATGGATACATGCTTTTCTCTACAAAATCAACATAAGTTAAAAAAAAAAAAAAGGTACATACTTGGTAACTGAGGATGTGGTGGGCCAGGGAAATTACTTGCTGGAAAGTAACCCTGAGGAGGTCCATACATACTTCCTGGAGGAGAAGGTGTAATGGGAAGTCCTCTTCTCATTTTTGACCCTCTTGGATCCACTGGCAACAAAGGACCTCGTACTAAAGGAAGAGGTGGTGGAACAAAGCCTGGGCCAACTACTTCACTTTGAGGTGCGAGAGATGGGTCAGGCATATTTAAGTTCTGTTAATAATGACAAATGACAAACAACTACAGTGACAGAAAAAGTAACAAATCTTTTTCATAAATTCTTAGGTCTAGAAGGAACCCACAAAGTTTACCCATTCTTATTCCTTTCCCTAGAGCACTAGACTATGGCATGATCCCAAAGGGATGTTGAAGACTTTTGAAGGACTCTTCTCCCTCTCATCAGTGACCTTCAGAGTGGCTGCTTGGATTTAATCCAAGCACCAGTAAAACTAATTCCTCCTACTCCTAGCTCCCTATTTTCACAGGACTGGATTTTGAGCTGTAAGGCAGTGCTAGTAATTTTTTCAATGAAAAAAAATGAGCAGCATAAGACAAACAGGTGTGGATTACTTATTACCTTAACTTTACTTTTACTCTTCTGAACTTCCCTGTTTCTCAGATACAATCATCCTTCTGGTCTCCCAAGTTCTCATCTTCCTTCTTGTTTCCTTGACTATTCAACTCAATTGAATCTGCTGATCCTTTTTTTCTTGACTTCATTTTCACATTTCACACTTTTGATGATTTATTCCTCCTGGAATTTATTCTCTTCTCTCTGGGTTCTCATTCACTTTTTTCTCCTGGTTTTCCTTTTGTCAGTCTGATTGTTCCTGGCCAGTATCCTTTACTGAATTATAATCCATATCTTATTTCTTAGCCCAGAATTATGTTCACTGCCCTCTTCTCTCTGTGCACTCTTACTTGGTGACTTCATCGATTTCTTTGGGTTTAACTGTCATCTCTATGCAGATTACCTACAGATATGTATAAATCCTTAATCTTTCCTGAACTCCAGGTCCAAATTATGTCCCACCTATTGGATGTTTTACATTGTTCCTAACTTGCCAGTTTAGGGCACCATTCTTCTAGTATCCTGCCTTGGCTTTAGCCCTCTCTCCTTACTTCCCTTCACCTCACATATCCAATCAATTGCCTAATCTTGTTTCTACCCTATGATATATCACAAAGGAGATATCTCAGGCCCTTATGGGATTATTGCAATAGGCTCTTACTTTGTTTCCCCACTTTAAGTTTCATCCCTTTCCAATTCACCCTCCAACATGTCAAATCCAAAGTAACTTTTCTAAAGTGCATGTCTGCCCATGTTACTCTTCTAACTAACTATAAACTCTAGCAGTTCCCTATTGATTCTAGAATCAATATTATTCCATTTTTACCTTGCCCTTTAAAATTTTCTACTTCATGTAAGTTTAATAATATATGTAATTGGGCAGCTAGGTGGTACAGTGACCACAGCACCAGCCCTGAAGTCAGGAGGACCTGAGTTCAAATCTGGTCTCAGACACTTAACATTCCTAGCTGTGTGACCCTGGGCAAAGTCACTTAACCCTAATTGCCTCAGCAAAACAAACAAACAAAAATAATAATAATGTATGTAATCATTTTTAACACAGAAGAAAATACATATAATTAATAAATATACTTAGGGTGAGTATTCAAATTTTTATTTCCTGATAAGGGTAAGATACATGATTTTTAAAAACTTTGGGAAGTAAGGCTCTAAGATGTCCTCAGTAGATATTTTATCTTAAAATATCTTCTGAGATATTTTCAACAACTTTTCCTGATAATATACTATATAGCTTTCTTGGATTTAATGCATACCTCATTAACTAAACAAAAAATAGCTGTGGTCAACAGTGATTTATTTATTTATTTATTTGTTTTTGCTTTTTGCTGAGGCAATTGGGGTTAAGTGACTTGCCCAGGGTCACACAACTAGGAAGTGTCTGAGACCAGATTTGAACCCAGGTCCTCCTGACTTCAGGGCTGGTGCTCTATCCACTGTGCCACCTAGCTGCCCCTTGTCAACAGTGATTTAAAAAGAGAGAGTATAATCACAGTTCAAGAGCACTAAGAAACAACTCTAGAAAGTATTTTTTAATAGTGAGTATACTGGAAAACTGCAAGGTCTTTATGGTTATAATCCTAACATGATGAAAACCAAGATAATTTTACCAAGTTAATTTTTTAATAATACATTTAATAATAACACCATTTAAAATAATATTTATTATAAAACATATTAAACACTAAAAGTAAGTGGCATAAATAATATTAAAATAATATTACATGTAGTATGCAATATTAGACAGAAATAATTTGAAACATGCATAAAAAAAATCAAAAGAAGCTAATTTCCCCACATGTGCAAGAATGTTTGTGGCAGCCCTTTTTGTAGTGGCTAGAAACTGGAAACTGAATAGATGCCCTTCAATTGGAGAGTGGCTGAATAAATTATGGTATATGAATGTTATGAAATATTATTGTTCTGTAAGAAACGAACAGCAGGACGATTTCAGAGAGGCCTGGAGAGACTTGCATGAACTGATGCTGAGTGAAATGAGCAGAACCAGATCATTATATACAGCAACAACAATACTATATGATGATCAATTCTGATGGACATGGCTCTCTTCAACAATGAAATGTTTCAAACCACTTCCAATTGTTCAGTGAAGAAAGCCATATACACCCAGAGAGAGGGATGTGAAATGTGGACCACAATATAACATTCTCATACTCCTTGATTGATATTTGCTTACATTGTGTTTCCTTTATCTGATATGTCTTTTGTGTAGATACGATTTTTCTTGCATAACACTGATAAGTTTGGAAATATGTATACATATATTAGATTTGTCAAGTATTTTAACATAATTAACATGTAGTGGATATCCTGCCATCTAGGGGAGGGGTGGGGAGTTGGGGGGAAAAATCTGTAACGGAAAGCTATGTAAGGGTTAATGTTGAAGAATTACCCACACATATGTTATGCAAATAAAATTTTGTTTTGTTTTTTTATTTATTTTTTGTTTTTTATTTTTATTTATTTTTTTTTGCAAATAAAATTTTAAAAAAGAAGCTAATTTATAACATCCCTGAACCCCAAATCTATAAGTAGAAAATTCCTAAAATAAGTCAGAAGATACCAACATAGTTGTAATTGTAAATAGGAGGTACATTATAAATTCTTCCAAACAGAAGTAGCTTTTAGCAGATTAATGAACAGGATGCTGAAAATTTTTAAGATAAAATTATGTTTTCAGTACTTACGCTCAAATCATCTTTGGTGTCATTCCTGTTAGATTCCATTTCTGAGGATGCCACCTCATCTAGACATAAGTTAAATGATAATAATTACATTTTAGCTTTTAATTTCTCCTCTCAAGAGGATAAATTCCTCTCATTCATATTTCTCTCTAAAAGATAAATTTGTAAAATTTATCACCCTACTGCCCATCTCTGCATATGCCAACTTGTTAGTAGCACACATTTTATTACATGAAGAATTTTTTTTTGTTATTTTAAGAACTTTTAAGCACACTAGGAAAAAAAAAATCAGCCCTTCTTCCTCTCCTCCTCCCCCCAAAAACCCCTCTATAGGTGCAGGCAGAGTGTGGGGTAACACTAACTTTACAACTATTCCCAGACAATCCTGCTACTGAAGAATCATGGAAAAAACTATAGCCTTTGTGGGCAGCTTCTCTTACACCTCTCAAACTTTTCTAGATTAGCAACTAAGAATGTAGGAATTCTTGTTGGAAAGAAAAAAAAAATCTACCTAATGGATACATTATGACTCAGCTCTTTCTGACACCCCCTAAATTTCATGGCTGAATTCAAATATCCCTTTTAAAGCATTATGAATCATCCAATTGTAAGTGGCATTTTTATATGAAATTGTGAAAATTATACTGGTGGCAGAAGTATGATGCCACTTTTACTTAAATTGATAAATAACTATGTAAGCCAGCACAATGAGTCTACAGGTTAATAATCACAATTCTACTCATAAGAATGAGATGATGTTAATTAATACTTGCTAATACATTGTTTCTTTTTTTTGATTTTTTTGATTTTTTGATTTCTATTCTATGCCTACACCACCCTATTTGTGGCAAACCAAAGAACGAAATGGCAACAAAAGAGGAAAGGGAGAAATAGGAAAAGAGCTCACACTAGAATGCTGAGGATTAACACTGAGGCTGGGAGGGAGAGAGTGGATGGAATGACAAGGACCAATATCTGGAGAGTCAATGAGAGAATCTATAAGCTAGGAGAAAACACAATGCCTCAAGAGTTCAAGCAAATTAACAGCTGTGGCTAACACTAGATCCCTGTTCCTGTAAACATGCTTCTCAGTATTGAAGATCATTTCCCCCTACAACAAAAAGAATAAATCTTCCAGACAAAATTAATCTTGTAGAAACACACACTTGACTAAAGCTAATTTTATTACTACTCTGCTTCTTCCTTAGAGGGTGGAGGGGACTCAGGCTTGTTGCAGGCTGTGTCAGCAATAAGCCATATCTATGAGGTTCTGCCAACCTGGCAAGGCTTCTTCAACCAGTAACAACCTATGTCTGGCTTTCCAAGAACCAACCCAGCTAAACATAAATACTAGTGGGTAACCCCTGATATGAAGAAATATACAAAATGGCTTATGGCAGCCTCCTTCTGTTGTAGAGATGATAGTATTCTAAATCCTAAATCCTTGTCCAATGACCAAAGTATGTACAAGGATTGTACTGGATGATCTGAACTTAACATTTTTGCTATAAATGAAAATAGAAGATAAAAGGAGGTAAAATAGAAAGATAGCTCATAGATTCTCTCTTTTTCCTTCTTTCTTTCTTTCTTTCTTTCTTTCTTTCTTTCTTTCTTTCTTTCTTTCTTTCTTT